>PVKS010006701.1:0-18662 GCA_004027875.1 Aplodontia rufa
AAAAAAAAAAAAAAAAGAAATCTATCATGAACTGATGCTTTTGTAAAATGTACTAAAAATAAATTTAAAGGAAGAAAATATGAAAAAAAACTAAGGAGCGCAGAACTCACTGGGGTTCTTGGTCAGGCTGGAGAGTAGGGGGCATGGGAACATGGGGAGGGGGACAGGTTGCAGAGGTAACCCTGTGGAAGACAGGCGCTGGAGAAATTAGGGGATTTAAACATCATCCAAAGATAGTAGGGAACCATAGAATGGTTTCCAGCACATTCCAAAGAAGAGCTCAGTTAATATGTAAAATAGTCACCTCTAGGACTCCTGTGGCCAAATGGCCCATCTTTCTGAAGAATCGATTTTTCCAGGGAGTCCAAAGCAAAACTGGAAAGGCGACTCTTCACAATGTCATCCTTCCAACCACTTCCTCTGCCCACCTCCTATCTCTGTCTGCCCCTCACATCCTCTGACCCTCAAAATAAATTCAACTGAGACACAACTGTGGCAAAAGTTTCCTTTCGCTTAAAAAGAAGCTTAGCAAGTGTTAAAGACCTGTTGTCATCAAACTAAGGTTTCCCCACCTTCATACAATCAGGAGGTTGGAAGGAGAGTTGGGAAGGAACAGCTTTCTCACGATGAGAGGCAAGGACATCAACACTAAGCACACAGACAATGCTACCTAGAATATCTCATGACCCACCAGTGACCCAGTGACCCACCCTGCAAGCTTTAGGTCCACTCCTCCTTCAGCTATACGTAATGGGGAACCCAAATGTCAGTGCATTAAACCCCTTGTATTTTTGTTACTGTAATGAAACACCTGAGGCAGGATACTTGAGTATTGTTTTTAAGATGGCTTAGCTCTGGAGAAGGCCTCATGATGGGTCACACCCAAATGGGACAGGTATGTGTGTGGGAGCAAGAGAGCACATCATTAGACAGGAAGAGAGAGTGTGACCTTATGGTAATTCACTTTTCAAACTTCCTTCTTGCCTTGTGTCGGGGAGAGGGGCTCTGATAACCTGAGATCCTTCTCCTAGGCTCCACCTCTTAAAGTTCCGCACCACCTCTCACATCCCACACTGGAGATCATGCTCCCAACACAGAACCCTTCGGGAACAAACCATAGAACCTGCACTAATTTACTGTCCTCATGTCACAAGCAGTAGGGGGATAACCGGCTGCGTCAATGCACCCCGCTCTTTTCTCCCCCTCTCAAGCCAGCCATACAGAGGGCTTCTGTTCTCCTGGTCTCAGCATGGCTCTGCTAGCTCCAGGCCCCAAACGCCAACCCAGGCAGGAACAAGAAGGTGCAAATGTGTCTTTCTCTCAGGCCCCCTTTTATTATTTCACTCTGATTTTATTAGACTTAGAGAAGGAATTGAAACACTTCCACACCCTACCAAGGTAAGTGGAAGCTGGTTACTTACATTTCAGTAAAAGAGGTACGAGGGACCTGAATGAAGACTGAATTCTTCCTAATGAGGGAAGAATCTGAGAAATGGGGGAGAGGTGAAAAGAAGTCTGGACTAGCCAGGCTTCCAGGAAATCCCAGCTAGTCTCCTTTGGCAAGTGGTCCTGATCACTCCTAAGAAACTGCAAAACTGGGATAAGAAACTGTGTCTTCTCCCCCTCGTTCTCTCTCCAGAAAGTTCAGCCCTTCCTGTCTCTAAGCCCAGGTCACACGGCAATTGTGATTCTCATTCCAATTTCTTTTTAAAAAAAAGCTTCCTACAGGGGCTGGACTGGTGGCTCAGTGTTAAGGTGCTTGCCCGCTACGTGTAAGTATGTGAGTTCAAACCCCAGCCCCACATGTTCAACCAAGTTTTGGAGCAACGAAGACCACATGAAAAACTAAATAAAAATTGTTTCTCTCTCTCTCTCTCTCACTATCCCTCTCTCTTAAAAACAACAACAACAACAACAACAAAAAAAAACAACCAACTTCCTACAACTAGCCAAACTCACTGCATATATTAGCAAATATTATCCCATAGGAGCAACCACTCCATCCCCAACTCACTCCTAAAACACACAAAATATTACCCCATAGAAACTATTTTTTTCCGAGTCCTAGTGAATCCTAATCTTGGATGTGCATTTTCTTCTGTCAGTTAAAACTTTCAATTTACATTAGCATTTAATATTTGTTTTAAAAAAGGATTCTTTAAAACAGGAAAATTAAGGCTTAACAAGTGAAGATAGTAACAACTAGGATGTACTGGACATATTTCTAATCCTTTCCATTCTTTGTTGTCTGGCCAGTGTGGGATTGCTTACCTGGAATTTGGCAAGGGTGCATATTGAATGGGATTTGGTTTCCAATCAGGCTATCTTTGGTGTTTAATGGCAACTTCTGTATATCTGCAGAGTCTGTCTGAAAGGTGAAGGATTTGGTCATTTTAACCTTGGCATAACTTGGCGTATTTTAATAATTACAGATTTTTGGGAGAAGAGGGGAAAGTGCAAAAAGGAGTAAGTACGATCATGAACCGATTGAGTCCCAAGCTTGCATAGAAGGTGGACTGGGATCCTCTGTATCTTACTGCCATCTGCTGCCTTCAACCTAGAAGACAGTCTGCAGATCATAGGCAGGAAGACGGGAAAATAAATTAAAGCTCATTTTGTTGATATTAAACGTTTAAAATGTCTATCCCTGAGCATTTGGCACACATACGTTCATTTCTGTGCTTGTGGTTCACAAATGTCTTAAGGTATTGGTGAAGCACTTGAGCCTTCTGTTTGGTAATTTGTTTCTATTTCCCATCATGCAACAACATTCATTTTTGAATATCAATTTGGGTTAAGTGATTTAAAATCCAAGGAAAAGAATCAGGATATAGTATTGCTTTTTGCCATATTATGTGGTAGGGTTTATATAACCTCAGACTTTTCTGAAAATTATTAAAACAACTCATCCTAAGTTATTTGGAGTGGCTACTTCAGAGATCTATATAATGAAAGTGAAAGAGGTTCCTTTGGCTGGTCCGATGGTAGTGGGTTATCAGAACTTATTAACATTAGTGTCACTAAAGTTGATATACAACCCCCCACTGCTAAATTTGACTGGCTTTTTACCCTTTGATTACAAAGCTGACTTCACAGCAAATTCACTTTTGGGGGAAAACATGTAAGTATGCTAGGACGTCACTTTTTTTTCCTAATTTTACTCACCAGATATGATATCCTGCAGATTTGATCCTTTCGTTTGTCCTTAGCTTACACATTAGGCAGTTTCCCATCATGGGGGGACTGGGGTGCATGCAGCTGCTCTCTATTAGCTCTCTCTGTTGGCAGAGATGGACCAGTGGAGCCACCGGTCAAGCGTCAAGCCTCTCGGTGGCAGCCTGGGAAAGGGCAGGGCTGCCAGGGTGTCTGCAACGGTAGCCTTTGCTCTGCTCAGAAAAGAGGAGCCATCTCTTCTGGGGATAAGCTCTCCTTTAGGTCGTGGTCATCTAGTGTTGCAAACTTGTCGGTGGCCTCTGTTAGCATCTCTTCGACTAGCTTCTTCATATGGAGGGGTTTAAGGGTAGGAGCTACGGTGTGGGGCGAAAGGGGGAAACCATGTTCTATTAAGTGTGCTTGCGTGTGTTTTTAAAAACCTAATATATTCTGTATATATTAGTTTAAAATAGTAATGATAGTTTTTTATGAAATAAAAGCAGCACAACCCTCCCCTTAGAATGAGACCAGACACTGGGGCAAAGCAAAGAGAATTAACAAGGGTGACATCACTCTCAAAAGTTCCCCATTAGGTATCAATAGATGTATGAAGGAGTCCAAGTCCCTGGAAATACCCCAGTAGATGACCTCTAGTCCAAATTGCACAGTGATTTCAATTAATAGACGTGGTCACAGGGGGTGAAGAACGGAGCAAAGAGCGGGATAACCGCGACAGACCCCACACTGCTCACCTGACCCCTTTCTCAGGGCCTTGGTTTGTGACTCCTGCGGTGTGGAACAAGTGTTCTAGAGAACAGAACAGCTGGAGCAGGTGTGCCTGTGGAGACTGTCCCTCAGGCACCTGCGCCACGGCCTCACAGCAGCCTGGGCTGTCTCCCGGGGATGGTCCCTTGAGGACCCACTATTGTGTTGATCGGGGATGTGCAATGTCTTGCTCTTGGGGGCCCAGAGTGGAAACTGATCCTTTGGAGAGTCTCCTGCTTCCAGGGCCCAACTCTCTGCTCCCCTCACCCCATTTCTGTGCAGCCCAGTCACTGCCTTTGGCACAACACCCTCCTCCCCAAGGCAGAGTCCCTGCCCTCCCTCTATCCTACCACCTGCTTTCCTGTCTCCTGTTCCTGAGTTCTTTTCACCCAGGCATCCCTGAGCCTGACCTCCTGGCCCCTGCTTCATAGGACTCAATAAGTTTGGGGGAATGAATGAACAATTGAGAGAATACACATTTGCCAATTTCACTGGCTAGGACGCAGATTCTTCAGGGGCTCGTGTAGAAGTCAGTTAATTCCTAATCAGGGGGCTGGGAGCCAGAGCAGGTGGTAGAAGGTGTCAGTGGCTAAGGAGAGTCCTGGGATGGGGAGGAAAGAAGGACAGAACGGAAACCAACGGTTGCTGCTCTGGGAGATTGCCTGGGATAGGACTTGAGCTGTCCTGGGCACATGGCTGTGGGGGTCAGACTCATGCCACAAATGAGACCCCTCTCTTGGTCCTGCTGGGACAAGGACAGCTCAAGGCACTTGCCCAAGTCCCTTCGAGCTTCTGAAGAGAAAGGCAGGCCCTGGCACTGCTTCCAGGCCAGAGCGCCAGTCAGGCCACTGTCAGAAAACAAGGAGGTCCCTGTTCCCCTGCAAGCTGTGCCTTTTCAGACGGTGACTTTATCAGCCATTCAGCACTTGCTACACTTCATCTCTGGAGTAAAACCACTCAAAAATAGACAGTGCTGGCGTGTCCTGGATCCCTGCTCTGCGTCCAGTGGCGGCTCCCAGCCAGAGTCCCCACCTCTCAGCACCGCCTCAGAATCCGCTTTCTTCCTCTCCTTCTGTTTCCATAGCCACAGAAGGGAACTTCCGCTTCCTGCCACACACAGGGTGAGAACAGAGGCCTCAGGAAGGGACAGGGGTGCTCCAGCAAGCTCTGTACCACCTTGTGCTGCTCCACAGTCATTCCTGAAGCACTGAGGCTTGTGTAGCACTCAACTCTTGGGCCACCAATTGGGGGACAGACCCAGTCAGTAACCAGTGTACCTTGTTAAAACAAAAACCTGAGACAGTAGCTTAAAGAACATTGTCCAAGAACAAGCCCACCCTGGGGGGAACGTCTGTGTGAGGACAGGAATGGGTGGCCTCATCCTCCTCCTCCCTCAGAGAAGAGCATCTCCTAGGCAGGGATGCTGGCTGGGAGTTTGGGGAGAGCAGGGAGGAGCAGAGGTGCCTACAGCTTGGTGCTTTGGGAGGTCACAGAGAATGGCAGACTAGGAAGCTCCAGGAATTGGTCCCTCAACAGAAATAATTACTGAACTGTCAGAATCAACCGTGCTGGGGATGCTGCAGTCTAGTCCAACACTTGGAGCATGAAGGGAGTGTGTGGGGAAGCAAGCGGCAGGTATATGGTGGACTTCTGAATTTGTGCAGCAGCTGCTGGTCCCCAGGCCCCTCCTGGCTGCAGGCTTCCTCCAGGGAAGGGGACCATGGATCTTCTTCCCACTCAAACACACGTGGACATTAGAGGCGACAGAGGTGTTATAAAACACAGCTTTTTGTTATGTCTTTTGAAGCTCATCCAAAGAGCCAGATCAGGAACCTCTGGTCTCAAGGTGAGGAGGTCCCTCCTCTCCCTAGGGTTCACTGAGAAGCACCAGCTGGACAGGGGACACACTGCCCTGAGGCTGGAATGCAGACCTTGCCTCCCAGCGTGTGTAGTGTTCCTGCTGCCTGCCAAGGCTCAGGGGATCCTCTGCAGCCCCAGAAGACAGCCTAAAGGGAGAGGCCAAAGAGAAGAGGCGTTAACGTTGGTGAAGACAAACCCAAGCAAGGGTGGCTTCACAGCGATCAGCAAAGCCTCGGGGACACTGCAAACCAAGCCTTGACTTAGAGCGCGGACTTCTCCAGGGCACTTCTTTCTCAGACACCTACTCTCTTTTATGATTCAAGTGCAGTGCATGTTGGAGAGGGGACGTTGAGGGGCTCACCTGCAAAATACCAGCCTCACACTGGGCTGGCCTGCTTGAGAACAGGGTGACAGACACAAGGGAACTCCTCACAGTGGCTCCTCCCAGAAGGGGGCAAATGACCCCACTCCTCTGCCACTGTACATGGTGACAATGATGACATAAGTTGTAGAGGGCTCTGGAGGATCTCTCCCTCAACACTTCCTTTTCTTAGGGCGAACTTTTAGCTTCCTATTAGAATTATATTGCAATTTAAAAATTATATTGAAAAATTTAAAAAAATGACAGTAACATACACATAATATCATATTTATCATCCTTGGTGTTCTAAGTATATGGTACAGTAGTATTAAGTATTATTGCAAAACCATTTTCCAGAACATTTTCATCCCGCAAAACTGAAATTCAGCACCCGTTAAACAAACTCCCACTTCCCCTCCCCCAACTCCTAACAAGCCCATCCTACTCTCCGCCTCTGTGAATTCGACTCAGACGAGTGGAAATGAACGGTATTCACTCAACATAATGTCTTCGTCCACTGTGAGGCACGGATCAGATGTCCTTCCCTCGTGAGGCCCAGTGATGTGCCCCTGAGCGCCTGCCCTGTGTTTTGTTTAACCATCCATCTGTGGATGGAGGCCTGGTTCCTCCACCTTCTGGTTATTGTGAATCATGCTGCTATGAACATGCTTCTGTTCATATCCCTGCCTTCAATTCTTTTAGATTTTTACTCAGAAATGGAATTGCTGAACCATATGGTAACTCCACTTCTAATATATATATGCATATATATATACTCATATATATTGAGACAGGGTCTTGCCATGTTGCCAGGCTGCCTTGAAGTCCTGGACTCAAGTAATCCTCCTGTCTCAGCCTCCAAGTATCTGAGATAAGCGCCACTGTGCCCAGTGTCTATTTTTAATTTAAGGAATGGCCACATTGTTTTCCACAATGGCCACATGAATTTATATTCCCAGCAGTGGTGCACAAGAGTTTCTGTTTCTCCACATCCCACCAACATTTGTTATTGCCTGGGATGTTGGGTTGGTGGTTTTTTATTTTTATTTTTTTATAAGAACCATCCTAAGCCAGGTGTAGTGGCTCATGCCTGTAATCCCAGCAGTTTGGGAGGCTGAGGCAGGAGGATCCCAAGTTCAATTTAGTGAGGCCCTAAGCAACTTAGTGAGATCCTGTCTCAAAATAAAAAATAAAAAGGACTGGGGGTGTAACTTGTTGGTTAAGCACCCCTGAGTTCAATCCCTGGTACCAAAAAACAAAAAAAAATCCTAATGGTGTAAGGCCTATTAGAAATTTCCATGCATACCTCTTACCTCATCAGCTGGCAGCTCTGCTCACACCTAGAGTCCAAGCCCAGGAAAGAACAGGTAGCACCTGGACATGCATGGTGGGCTGGTGGCAGTAGGCCCCCACAGGGACCCACAAAGAGCAGAGGCGTCTCCTCCAGGGACAGGAGTGGGAAAGAGCAAAGTCTCTTCACTGCCTGACTAATGTGCATTAAACCAGTGCCTGGAGGCAGAGCTGCCCTGTTAGGGACGACACTCAGCATCCTGAGGACAGGGACCATTTCATTCAACTCCATTTCGCCAGTGACTCGTTTAGTCAGTATTAGGAGAGTAAATGCACAAGTTCAGAGTGAAATATGCATACACTTAGTTACTCTCTGCTTTGTAAAACAAAGAAAGGCAAAACTGACCGAGAAGCTGGCCTCTTCCCCCAACTACAGACTCATTGCTTGATTTTTTTTAATTGAGGAATTTATTTGTAGAACATTCATACAAGTTTTTAACAAAATAATATAAAATGTATATAGATTCTGAAGATTAGATTTACACCCAAGAGTGCCCCCACAATTACCTACCCTTATCCCTCCCTTCCCCTTCCCACAACATCTCTAAAAACATGACTTTACACCTTATCTGGATTTAACACATTCTAATAGACCTCCTTTCTCAATGGCCAGGGTCTAGCTCCAGCCTCCACAGATGAGTGAAGATATCCGACCCTTGGTTCTCTGGGTTATGCTGATTTCACTCAGCATGATTTCTTCCATAGCCATCCATTTACCTTCAAAGGCTGCAAAAAATCATTGTTTCTAATTGCTGTGTAAAATTCCATGATATATATATATCACTCATTGCTTGAAATTTATTTCCTAAACACTGCAAAAGAAGCCACAGGGAGGAAAACCATTTGGTAAGAAATCCAGCATTCCAGGCACATTAGGTTTGAATGATTAAAGCACCCTTTTAAGTCATTTTCTTTCTTTCTTTCTTTTTTTTTCTTTTTTCAGGGCTGAGGATCGAACTTAGGGCCTCTCGCGCATGCTAGGCAAGCGCTCTGCCACTGAGCTAAATCCCCAACCCCTTTAAGTCATTTTCTGAAACAATGCATCCCCTGTTCTTTTTAAACTTAGTCTCT
The DNA here is from genome assembly GCA_004027875.1 of Aplodontia rufa. NCBI lineage: Eukaryota > Metazoa > Chordata > Mammalia > Rodentia > Aplodontiidae > Aplodontia > Aplodontia rufa. The sequence continues at coordinate 8,561 of PVKS010006701.1, forward strand.
AAAATCTGTCCTGGTCTTGCTCATGTATCTTTATCAAATATTTATTGAATGCCTATTGTGTGCCTGGTATTTTATTAGGCTACTCTGATGGATAAAAAAATCGAGGATATATGAACCTTATAAAAATCAGGAAAACAGGGACAGAGAATGAATCTGGAGAATGTGGACCGGTTAGACACAAGACTCAGGAGCCTCCTGACACCAAAGGCAACACCAGGAAACACTGCAAGTCATAAAACATGTCCCGTGTTTTGGCTGCACCAAATCTTAGATCCTAAAGAGCTCATGTGTGGCTTCCTTCAACGACCAAACCTCATAAAAGGCTAATCCTTTAGAGAGCTGGAGGATAGTTATAAGACAAAATCCCTCCAGAGCAAAACAAACAAACAAACAAACAAACAAAAAAACTGGGTAGGAGACCTGGCTGTTCCGGATGAGGTGGGCAGCTGGGCATTACCTCCCTGACCTGGGCATGTATGTGGGGCAGAGAACACTCTGGTACAAAGGAAAGGTCTAAATAACCCAAATGTTCACCACCTGGTGAATGAGTAAACAAAATAAGGAATAAGGAATAGCCATACAATGGATATTATTCAATCATAAAAAGGAATGAAGTACAGACACAAGTGGAGAGACCTAGAAAGCATCATGCCAGCTGAAAGAAGCCAGGCACAGAAGACCATGTGCAGCATGATTCCCTTTATAAGACGTGTCAGCGGAGGCACACTCATAGAGAAGGTATATTAAGTTGACATAAGCAACTTAAAGAAGAAAAGACATTTTGGCCCAGGTTTCAATGGTCAGCTGGCTCCATTGCTCTGGGCCTGAGGTGAGGCAGAACATCATGGTGCAAGGGGTAGTGCAGGGAGATTGATCAGTTCATGATACCCAGGAAGCTGAGAGAGAGGAAGGGATGGAGGTCAAGAAACACCCGTCAATCAATAGCTCCCTTATACGCTAACAATAGGAGGGCAAAGAAGAAATCAGGAATATCCTCAAAAAGAATAAAATACTTGGGAATTAATCTAAAGGGAAGTAAAATACTTCAACAATGAAAATTATTGAACACAGAAGATAGAAATTGAAGAAGACCTGAGAAGTTGGAAAGATGTTCCATGATCTTGGTTAGGCAGAATTAATATAATTTAAATGACCATTCTGCCAAAAGCGCTATTCAATACCCATCCAGATTCCAATGTCATTCTTTACAGATATCCAAAAAGCAATTCTCAAATTCATTTGGAACAACAAGAAACACAGACTAACCAAAACATTACTAACCAAGAAAGACATAACAGGTAGCTTTGCAATTCCTGATCTAAAACTATACTATAGAGCTTTAGTATTAAAAACAGCATGGTACTGGCATCAAAATAGGAATGAAGATCAATGAAATAGAAGACTCTGAGACAAAGCTACAAATCTTTAAACATCTGATCTTTGACAAAGGGGATCAAAATATAACATGGAGGAGAGACAGCCTATTCAACAAATGGTGCTGGACAAACTGGACAGCCACTTGCAGAAAGTTGAAATTAGATCATTCTTTCTCACCTTGCACAAAAATCAAATCAAAATGGATCAAGGAACTAGGAATGAAACCAGCTATCATACAACTGCTAAACATAAAATTAGGACAAACACCCCAGCATTTGGGAGTAGGCAAAGACTTTCTCAACAAGACTCCCAAAGAGAAAAAATTAAAATCAAGAATTAATGGGGGTGCTGGAGGAGTGGCTCAGTGGTTACAGCACTTGCCTGGCATGTTCAAGGACACGGTTCGAACCCCAGTACCACGTACACAATGAAGTTCTTTGGAGCAACAAAAACTACCTGAAAAACTAAATGAGGTTGATTTTTTCTTTCTGTCTTTCACTGTCCCTCTTTCTTAAAAAAATAATTAATGTGTGGGATGCTATTAAATTAAAAAACTTTTATTCAGCCAAGGAATTGATCAAAACTGTCAAGAGAGAACCCACAGAATGGAAGATGTTCATGGCCTCCAACAGGGGACTAATATCCAAAATTTACATAGGACTCAAAAAACTTAATATTGAAACATAAACAATCCAATCAGTTAATGGGCCAGAGAGCTAAACAGAAACTTCTCAACAGAGGAAATTGAGCAAGTCAATGAATACATGAGAAAGTGTTCTAAATCACTAGTAATCAGAGAAATGCAAATCAAAACTACATGAAGATTTCACCTCACTCCAGTCAGACTGGCAAAGATGAAGAATATAAACAATAACAGATGCTGGGAGGGTTGTGGGGAGATAGGAACACTAGCACACTGTTGGTGGAACTGCAGACTGGTAAAGCCGCTCTGGAAAGCAGTGTGGAGAATCCTCAAAATATTAGGAAATGGAGAAGCATAGGATTTCCATACAATCCAGCTATCCCTCTTCTGGGTATTTTTCCAGGGGATTTAGAATCAGCACATTACAGCAACACAGTAAAATCTATGTTCATAGCAGCTCAATTTACAATAGCTAAATTATGGAACCAACCCAGATGCCCTTCACTGGATGAATGGATCCAAAAACTGTGGCATATATATTCCATGGAGTTCTACTCAGCAACTGGAAACAATGATATCATGGTCTTTGAAGGTAAATGGATGGCGATGGAGAACCATAGGATTTCCTTCTTTTAAGTTGCAAGTATTTGGGGCTGGAGTGGTGGCTCAGTGGTGGAGCACTTGCCTGGCATGTGGGAAGACCACATATACAACTAAGCGTCGGAGAAGCTAAAACTAGATGAAAAAAAAATTGATTCTGTCTAGGCTGGAGCAGTGGCTCACCAGTTAAGGCACTTGCCTGGCATGCATGAGGATACTGGGTGGAACCCCAGCACCACGCATACAATGAAGTGTTGGAGCAACAAAAGTCACATGAAAAACCAAAGAAAATTGGTTCTCGCTTTCTCTCTCACTGTCCCTCCCTCTTTAAAAAAATATAAAATTCATTTATTTTCAGCATATTCACAAGGTTGCACAACCTTTACCACATTTAATTCCAGAATATTTTCATCATCCCAAAATGAAACCTCACGTCCCTTGGCTGTCACTCCTCTTAGCTCTCCTGCCCCCAACCCTTGGCAACGCAGTCACCTTTGTCTCTTAATTCTCTTAGTCTGTGGGTATCTCCCCTGTCTCCTCTCCCCCTCATGCCTCTGCTTTGTACCATCTAAAGTGATCATTCAGACCTGCAGTGTAGATCAGATTTGAGGTCGCCTTTTGGGCACTCCTGTTTCTGCAGTACTGTGAACTGCTAAAGGTACCTGATGTTGGATGGCCTCTTTTGCAGTATTAATAGTAGCATTTATTGTAGCCTCGATCTGTTAATTCTTCAGGGATTGCAAAACGGTGATGCTTTAATTCTACCAAGCTTCATGCGTTGTCAGCATCCTCTGGAAAGAGAAGCTCCTTCCTGCTGCCATAGGTCACGCTAAGGACCTGAGGACCGCACCTCTACAAAGGATACAAGCAATTCTGTGCCTTTATTTACGCTTACACAAATAATGAGTTGGTTCCCAAGCATTCTCCATATCAATGAGGGCTTTTTTTGGCAGGGGTGGAGAGGAGGGGTGTTATCAGATTTTTATGTACCACCCTATGTAAATTCCACTATAAAAGTGGGAGAGCGGAGCAGAAGCGGTGGCTTAGCGGTTAGGGTGCTTGCCTGGCATGCGTGGGGATGTGAGTTCAAACCCCAGTGCCATGTACACAACAAAGTGTCAGAGCAGTGAAGGCCACAAGGAAAAACTAAAATAGAAGTAATTCTTTTTATCTCTTCCTCTCTCTCTCTTAGTGTCCCTCTTAAAAAAAAAAAAATAAGGGGACTGGGACCGTAGCACAGTGGTAGAGCACTCTTAGATTCCATCCCCAGTACCCTCTGCCCCCCAAAAGTGGGAAGGATTGCATGGTTCTGGAGGACCTCAAAACCTGGCAGAAGGGACAGTTTGTGGCACGAGGGGAGCATGATTAGTTTCTGATCGAGGCATTATTTAGTGAACACTGTATTGAGGAAGATTGGAAAAGACAGCAGATGGCAGATGGGTGTCTGGTGAGGGCAGGGATGAATGAGCAAGGTCTCGGGATGAGAAGCAGCCTACGGGCACAGAAGTGGGGGAGAGGACACACAAAAGAAACACCTAAAGAACACTGCAGACGCAATGGGAGGTCAACAGGACGCCGGGAAGTGAGTGAAGGCGCTAAGGTTTCAGACAGGGACAGAGGGGCCGCCTTTCCAGCAGCTGGCAGAGGGGCACATCACTGAGACTGCCTGTTCCGGGTTCTTGAGACGCTCGAGTAGAAATGCCCAGTGATGGTTTGCTGGTCAGAGCCAGAGCCATGCGTATGGAGACATCTGTCAGGGGACAGACAAATGTGACTGCTCAAAAGGTGGCTGGAGGGACACGAAAGAATAGTTGAGGATAACAGAAGGAGTCCCAGGGAAAGGGGCCCGCGGTTCAAGCTGGGTTACAGAGAGCTGGGCCTCAATCATTGGATTTGTCAAGATGAAAGGAAACCGTGACCCAGACAAAAGAGAGGGACTTGGGGAAAAAGCCAAAAGGCCGCAGTACACATTCCCATTCCCTCCGCCCCCTCTCCGGATCCAGGATTCCAGACAGGTGGAAACTGCATTTCAGAGTCCTGTGCCACTGGGTTCCAGGGACAGTTTGGGTTTTGCTGCGGCGAGCTTGAAGGGCACCCAGGAGAGAGAAACTTTTTCGTGGGTGGTGGTGACAGCCTAAGGCAACATGGGCAGCTGTGATGCCAGTGGCAGTGTCCTGACTTCAGGGGGGCATGACATTTCCTAGCTTTCTGTAACTGTAGCTGTGGCTGTGAACCTGAAGTGGCAGTGGCCCCGCTCTGCTCCCGTGCAACTCCAGGCCTCCCAGGGATGTAAGCCCCAGAACACTTGGTCACGTTTCCTTCCGCTTGAAATGCTAGCATGGCCTCCGAATGCCTGACCCAAGCCTCATTGATGGAGAATGGGGGTTGGAGGCTAGGCAGGGCATGGAAGGAAAGACAGGTGTTGGAGGAATCCCAGTCTTCCAAGATGGTTAAGGCTGATGTGTGTTCTCAGGTACTGGGGGCACCTGAGGGCAGCTGGCGTTGGAGACTAGCTGACCAGCTAATTATAGGATGCAGTGAAAAAAAACTGAACTTATACCTCCCAGTGAGAAACGAGTTTGTTTGTTTGTCTTGTTTTTAAGAGAGGGAAAGACCGAGAGAGAGAAAATCAACTTTATTCATTTTTTTTAATCTGGCCTTCATTTCTCTAACACTTAGTTGTGTGCATGGTGCTGGGGTTCAAACACAGGTTCTTGCAAATGCTCCAATCAGTGAGCCACTGCTCTAACCCTCGATTTTTTAATTATTATTATAAAAATAATACATGAACATGGAGGTAGGGAGCAAGAGTTATTGTCTCTGCCTGCAGGAACAGGAGGGCTCTCAATCGGCAGTTGACTGGGAATGAGTAGACACACTGGTCCTGAGTTCTCCAAGCGCTTTATTTTTTTCCCCTCTCTCTAGAGTCAAAGCTTTTCCTTCTCCTTTCACTAGAGGCAAGGCTTTTTCATCTCCTCTCACTAGAGGCAAGGCTTTTACAGCTTCTCTTACTAGAGTCCCTGTTTCTACTGCCAAGACTTTTCTTCTTCTGCTTTAGAGTCCCTGTTTCTACTGGTAAGACTTTCCTTCTTCTGCTTCTCCCTTCTTTTCCCTGTACGCCTGGTATTTATTTGTTACAACAACCAATAGGGACACAGTGCAAACACATTCAACCAATTACAACAAGAGAGCGGCCAAATAGCTTAGTCATGCGGTCAGGCATTTTGCTAGTTACTCGGGAAGATACAAGCCAGCTGGGGAAGTAACAAGCCAGCTGGGCCTCTTACAGAGTTGTTTACCACTAATTCTTTTCTCTGGCATCTGGCCAGGTGTCACGTTGGCTTCAATCTCCAACAAGTTTTTTCATTTTGTTTTGCTACTATTTGTTTGTTTGATAGTGGGGATTGAAACCAGGGGCCCTTTATCTTTGAGCCACATCCCCAGACCTTTTTAGTTTTAATTTTGAGACAGGGTCTTGCTAAGCTGCTTAGGGACTTGCTAAGTTGCAGAGGCTAGCTTTGAATTTATGATCCTCCTGCCTCAGCCTCCTCAGTCATTGGGACCACAGGTGTGTACCACCACACCTGGCTGGGTAACTTTGTCTCTCCCTATTTGAGTTTAGAAGGCACTGTATGGTTTGGATGAAAGGTGTCCCCCCAAATCTTGTGTGAGACAATCTAGGAAGGCTGGGGTGAAATGATTGGGTTTTGAGAGACTTAACCAGTGAGTTAATCCCCTGACAGGTGCTAACTGATAACTGTAGGCTGGTCGGGTGTGGATGGAGGAGGTGGGTCTTTGGGAGGGGGGGCGTGGAGTTTCTCTCTCTGCTTCCTACAGTCATGTGTAGACACCTCTCTCTGCCACACTCTTCTGCTGTGATGTTGGCCTCACCTCGGAGCCCCAAGGACTGCAGCTAGCCTTCTGTGGACTGAGATCTCTAAAACCGTGAGCCCCAAATAAACCTTTGCTCCTAAAATTGTTCTTGTCAGGCCCTTAGGTTTGTTTGTTTGTTTTTAAGAGAAAAGGACAGTGAGATAGAGAGATAGAGACAGAGAGAATCAACTTTTATTGAGTTTTTCACATGGCTTTTGTTGCGTACTTGGGTGTTGGGGTTTGAACCCGTGTACTTGCACATGCTGAGCAAGTGCTGTAACCCCAGAGCCACCTCTGAGCCTACAATCACCTCTTACGGCCCAACCTTCCAACGCTGTTCCGATGATAATAGAATTTCAACATGAGTTTGGGAAGGGACAAGCATTCAAATCATAGCTGGCTCCTCTTGGCTATGATTTCTCAGTTTCCCTGGTTTTTTTTTTTTGTTTGTTTGTTTTGTTTTTTAAAGAGAGAAGGACAGTGAGAGAGAGAGAGAGAGAATCAATTTTTATTGAGTTCTTCACATGGCCTTCACTGCTCTGACACCTCATTGTGTACGTGGGTGCTGGGGTCTGAACTCATGTAGTTTGCATGCTGTGCAAACTCTGCAACCACCCAGCCACCGCTCCAGCCCCAGTTTCCCTGTTTTTAATGATATCCACAGCTTTGAGGGTGGCAGGCCAGGTATTTAGTAAAATGTTCCTCACTTGGGTTTTCTGATATTTTTCTCATGATTGGGCCGGGGTTCCAGGGTTTGGGGAGCATGATTCGTTTCTGATCGAGGCATTATTTAGTGAACACTGTATTGAGGAAGATTGGAAAAGACAGCAGATGGCAGATGGGTGTCTGGTGAGGGCAGGGATGAATGAGCAAGGTCTTAGCATGAGCAGCAGCCTCCGGGAACAGAGGCTGTGCCTATCAGGGCTCGGTGTGGGGGTTCTGCGCCATCACCTCCGTGGCCTGGCTGAGGCTCATGTTTCTCCACTGGCAGGTCACTCTTCCCTCACTTTCCACGATGCACTTCTTGGTGGAAAGTTGAGGGGGGCCATTTCTAAGGCATTTACACTTTAACTTCCACGTTCCCCAGATAGCCTGACTGTGAGGACACCCCATGGCACTTTTACTGACACAAATGCTCCTTGCTGTGTTGCCTCATTTCCCTTCCCTTGTGGAGAGCTTTCTCCTGAGCTTTGCCAGTATGTCACCAAGACCTGGAGTGACACCCACGCAAAGCAAGAACTTGGCGTGTGGGTGTCGCTGTCAGGGTAAACAGTTCTGTGTCATCAGGTGATGGGGCTGTGGCTGCACCGGAGGCTTCTATTGTAGCTCTCAGCTGGGACACATGGAGCAGTTAATCACCACATCAATCCATCTATCGCACAATTATCAGCTCGGTGAAAACATCAGTGCCTGCTGGCAGGTATCATTAGGTCTAAATTGCATCCCTGGGCAATGTGCTAATTACCATGTTTGAATTTTTAAAATGAACTCATACAGAGATTAGTTTCATGCTGTAATTATTCAGTTCCTCTTATAGGCTGGGAAGATGAATCATGCACTCTTTTTTTTTTTTTTTTTTTTTTTTTAGGGCTGAGGACCTAACTCAGGGCCTTGCACATGCTGGGCAAGTGCTCTGCCACTGAGCTAAATCCCCAACCCCGCACCATGCACTCTTGAAGAACAGTTTTTCTCTGTTCAAGCCCACAAGGAGAGGTGGGCTTGTTTATACAATTGAAGTGATTACATCTCACTTCTTATTAGAATACATAGTAGAATATATTAGGTTCTAATTATTACCTAGCATGTTATAGAAAAATATATAACACATTTATGTAATATGTCTATTCAAATACAAATATAAATATAATACAAATATATAAGCCAATATATGTGGGCGCTGGAGCGGTGGCTCAGTGGTTACGGTGCTTGCCTGGCAAGTGTGAGGACACAGGTTTGAACCCCAAAGTACCTGTACACAACAAAGTGTCTGAGCAACGAAAGCCACAAGAAAGACTAAATAAAATTGATTCTCTCTCTCTCTGTCCCTCTCCTTAAAAAAAAAGTATATATATATATATAGTATTACAGAATATTTATTTTGTGTATATACATATATATGCATTGGATAGTACTCAATATTATTTTATATCATAGATAAGCTTATTAGAATATATGCACATATATGCATATGAAGATTGATCGTGGTTGAAACTTTGAAAGTGGGGATGGTAAGATCATTGCAGAGTAAGGTTAGACCACCTTACGCAGTGCAGCAGAGGAACATGATGTATGAAAGAAACTGGGCTATGGGGAAGTCAGATTTGAATTGAAAAAGAAAAATTATCCCTTGGCATTGGGTCCCCCTCTGCACAAATGTGGAAAGTGCTGGCCCTAGCCAGCAGAGTGAGCCTATTGAGAATGTGACCCTTTCGGTCCTTACCCAAAAGTGACTCCTGGTGCCATTGTGCATGGCCAGGCAGGCTGCGTACTGCACGGTTCCAATCATCACCATTCTTACGGAGGCCAGAGACAGCACCGGCAATCCTTCTTCTCAAGATGTACCATGTGGCTCTGGATGAAGTAGGCGACAGGGAGGTTATTCTGAATACATTCCTGGTTCTTCTCTTCCCTTTTTAAATCCATAGAGTCCATAGGATCTCACTATTTAATGATTGAAACCTCTTATATCTAATTTGTTTGGATTTACCATCCACAAGTTCAACACCAGCCTCAGCAACTTAGTGAACCCTGACCCACAATAAATAAAAAGGGCTGAGGATGTATTCTCAGGGAGGAAGACAGTCTGCTCTTTTACCATCATTTGATTTGTTTGCTATATTGATACACACACACACACACACACAATTTTCTTTTATTTTTTATTTATTTATTTTTGTCTCTTCTTCCCTGTGGGTTCTCTTATTTGAAGGGCAGGCTGGAGAATTTATTTTTTCAGATTAATTTTATTTTTGCTGTACTGGGGATTGAACCTAAGGGTGCTTTACCACACAGCCATGTCCCCGGCCTTTTTTCCTTTATTATTTTATTTTGATACAGGATCTGGCTAAGTTGCTGAGGCTGGCCTCACATTTGTGGTCCTCCTGCCTCATGGTGCCAAGTTGTGAGATGAGATGGTACCTCTTACAGACCCCAAGGATTGTGATATCTCAGTAAAGCTGTAATATAGTTTTAAAAAAGCCAGAATAACTAAACTTCAGAGATGCATTTAGAGACCCTAGACCCACTCTTCCTTGCACCTAAAGGAAAAATAAGGTTCTGAACCGTTGGTGGCCCTCACTCTTAAATCTGTTCGTTGCGGCAGTGTGATTATATTGATAGGGATACAGTGTTTCTTGGGGTCAACTTACAGATGTGGGTGTTGGCTATATCCAGGGAATGGTTTTTAGGGCGAGTTACACTTTACCACTTAAATTGCAGTTCTTTTTTCCTACAATTTTTGTTGGTGCATTACAGTTGTACATAATGGTGGGATTTGTTGTTACATATTCATACATGTACACGATATAACAATGTAATTTATCCAATATCATTCCCCAGTATTTTCTCCCTCCCTTCCCCCTCCCTCGTGCTGGTTCCTTTCCTCTATCC
>PVKS010006701.1:18762-77052 GCA_004027875.1 Aplodontia rufa
ACATTCCCCAGCCCTTTTATTTTAACTTTTTTTCTTTTTCTTTTTTTCCTTATTTTTTTTTTCAGGGCTGAGGACCGAATTCAGGGCCTTGTGCTTACTAGGCAAGCGCTCTGCCACTGAGATAAATCCCCAACCTTTTTTTTTTTTTTTTAGACAGGGTCTCACTAAGTTGTTGAGGTTGGCCTCAAACTTGCCATCCTCATGCCTCAGCCTCCCCAGTTACTGGGATTACAGGTAAGCACTACCAGGCCCAGCCCAAGAGATTTAGCACTTGTTGCATTCACTGCCATTTGTTAAAAGCAATTAAGAATCACTCATGGGGGCTGGAGCAGTGGCTCAGTGGTTATGGTGCTTGCCTGGCATGCATGAGAATCTGGGTTTGAACCCCAGCACCATGCATACAACTAAGTGTCAGAGCAACAAAAGCCACATGAAAATCTAAATAAAATTGATTCTCTCTGTCTCTCACTGACCCTGTCTTAAAAAAAAAAAAAAATCACTTCATAGGGCTGGAGCATTAACTCAGCAGTTACAGCGTTTGCCTGGCATGCACAAGAACCCAGGATCGGGGCTGGAGCCATGGCTCAGTGGTTATGGTGCTTACCTGGCATGTGCAAGTACATGGGTTCAAACCCCAGTACCACATACACAACTAAGTGTCAGAGCAACGAAAGCCATGTGAAAAACTCAATAAGAATTGATTTAAAAAAAAAAAAAAAAGAACCCAAGCTCGAACTCAGTCTTGCATACACAACTAAGTGTCAGAGAAATAAAGACCAGATGAAAATGCAATTAAAATTGATTCTCTCTCTCAAAAAAAAAAAAAATCACTTCATTTGGTAAGTAACAAGCTTGAAAAATTCATTACTTGGATCTGGAGGAGCAGTGGCTCAGCAGTAGAGCACTTGCCTGGCATGCATGAGGACCTGGGTTCAAACCCCAGCACCACATACACAACTAAGTGTCAGAGAGAAATAAAAACAAGATAAAAAAATAAATTGATTCTGTGTATTTAAAAAATTCGTTACAGGGGTTGAGGATTTAGCTCAATGGCAGAGCACTTGCCTAGCAAGCGCAAGGCCCAGAGTTCGGGCCTCAGTCCTGAAAAAAAAATTTCATTACAGTATAAATACAGTATAACTAGTCAAGTACAGTACAATTAGTCTGAGTTAAACAATATTTACATATGTATTTTAAAGTCTGAACCATACATGACCCTTCCTTAATTCATTCAAAGGGCATTTACTTAGTGCTTTTCTATGTGAAAATGTTCTAAAATTAGATAATGGTGAAGGTGATACAACTCTGTAAACATACAAAAAACCATTGAACTGTACAGTTTATAGTATGTAAATTATATCACAGCACAGTTGTTTTTAAAAAGGACAGGGGATGTGGATCACTTGGGAGGAGAACAGCTTGTTTTTTGTTGTATTTTAAGAGAGTGAAACAGAAAGACTATTTTTTCATCGGGCCTTGATTTCTCCAACATTTAGTTGTGTATATAATGCTAAAGTTTGAACCCTGATCCCCGCACATGCCAGGCAAGTGCTCCAACCGCTGAGCCACCACTCCGGCCCCAAGAACAGCTTATTAAGACCTACCTTCCACCAGAAGATTCTAATCCGGAGGAATGACATTCACATCCCGGAAAACAAATGTGGTTTAGCAATCTCTCCTCGTTCCCTTCTGCAGTATGGTCTGGATTCTGTTCACACCAGGTCAGGAATATAGGAGGGGGTGAGAGGGTAGTGATCTACATAAGGAAGGGCTCCTCAGGAAAGCAAGAAGTGAGGGAGGGAGAGAGGGCTGTGGGCTTTGGAGCACAGCTGTGCCAGTTCAGTGAGGAGGCAAGAGCAGAGCGAACCTGGTCCTATAGATAGCCTGGGGTTACAGTGAGGGGGGTGTTGATTCTTTTATCTCTAGAGTCATCCTGTAGGATTTCAGAAGCAGGTATGTGACTGAGATCATGACCAGGCTTTGAGGTTTTTGACAGCAATTCCTGAGTTACTGGATGCAGTAGCTGAGCTTTGAGTTCTAACTCTAGGGATAATAGATCTTTCTTGTCAAAAAGATCCTAATCTCTTCCACTGTTCCAAGTCCAGGTGGTGGTCTCCTGAATGTCCTTAGTGGGTTTGACCTACAGGGTTGTCTCTCACTATATGCCCCCCCACCTCTGTGGGCCTCTGGGCCCAAGAGCAGAGTGCTGTGGCACACACTCCAAGCTAATATCTATGGCCTGGGGGCAGAGGACACGAGTTGGATGAACAGGTCAGTCAAGACTGGTTTGTACAAGTCCCACAACAAACTATTGACCTAGATTTGCGATTCTCAGTATTCTAATGACTTCTGACTAAAGATATTTCTACCATTAAAAGAGCATGTTCTGAATTCATATTTCAAATGTAATAAACATTTCCAATTGCAGAAGCTCATTCCTAACTTGAGGAGAAAATATTTTCCCACTGATGAAATTTATCAAACTGGTGTATAATCTTTTGGGAAGAGAAACAGGAGCAGTGATAAAACTTTAGCTGGGAACCATATGTTTTTAAAAGCAGCCATTTGAAACTAAGGGCAATATCTCAAGTGATGGAGTTGATTCACTCTGTAATGTGGTCACACATACATTACTTGTGAAATTTATGGAAGGAAAAAAACTTGAACTTAGAATATTACATTGGCAATTGACCTCATAAATTCTCTTTTGAATATTCTCATACAAAGATTAACTTAGGATAATCTTTAATAATCTATGGCTCAATAATTTATCTTTTAACGCAAAAGAAAATAGTGTACTAATGAACACTGGCAGAACCTTTTCAGTAAAAAGCATATTTTTGCCCCTGACTTTATCATATGATACACTTTATTTTATAAGCCAATGGCTTTTTAAAGTAGTCTAAATTATAGCCAAAAATAACAAGATTATTAAAGTTCTGCTAAGATGTATAAATCATTTCTACTCTTAGATCATTTAATAACTTTTTAGAGAATCTACTCTAGTCTCTATTCCAGATAAGTGTTTTTGAGGCTTGAAAGCCAGGGCCAGCACTGCTTTTCAATCTAAGGAAACAAGATCCCAACTCTGTGCCACTGGGTCACTAAGGAGACAGGGACTTAAGAGTTCCTTCTACTTCTTGCTCTCTCCTCCGCAACTATAACCACTATTTTCCTATAACAATTATGTTTAAACATTAACATTCTTGTTTAATTAACTGTTCCTTTTTCATATTATGAAAGTACAAACATTTCCCATAGCCTGTCTCCCAAAGTGAACCTCTTTTACCATTTTGGTGCTTTTGCTCTCTTGAAAAATGACATTTCAAGGTAATTTTAAAACATTTCTTCTCATTATAAAAGGAAGACATGCACATTCAAGAAGTCTATCAGTTGAGCAGAGTGGGTAGCTCACCGGTTGGAGCACTTGCCTAGCTTGCATGAGCACCACATACACAACTAAGTTTTGAATAAAAGCCACATACTCAAGCAGTAAAGTCAAGAATAAATAAATGGGATGCAATTAAGCTAAAAAGCTTTTGCACAGCTAAAGATCTAGTCAAGAGCATCAAGAGAGGGGGTTGGGGATTTAGCTCAGTGGCAGAGCACTTGCCTAGCATGCTCAAGGCCATGAGTTCTGTCCCCAGCCCTAAAAAAAAAAAAAAAAAGAGAGAGAACCTACAGAATGGGAGAAAATCTTTGCCTGCTACAGCTCAGACAGAGGGCTAATATCCAGAATACACAAAGAACTAAAGAAACTAAACACCAAAATCACAAATAATCCAATCAATAAATGGGCTACGGATCTAAAAAGAAAATTCTCACCAGTGGAAGTCCAGAAAGCCCATAAATTTATGAGAAAATGTTCTACATCATTAGCTATAAGGGAAATGCAAATCAAAACTTCAATGAGATACCACCTCACTCCTGTTAGAATGGCAAAAATGAAGAATACAAACAACAACATGCTGGAGGGGCTGTGGGAAAAGAGGAACACTATTACACTGCTGGCGGGACTGCAAACTGGTTCAGCCACTATGGAAAGCAGTGTGGCGACTCCTCAAAAAATTAGGGCTGGAACCACCTTGTGACTCAGCTATCCCACTCTTGGGTATTTTTCCAAAAGAGTTAGAATCAGCATATTATAGTGATGTGGCTTCATCAGTGTTTATAGCAGCTCAATTTACTATAGCTAGACTCTGGAACCAACCCAGATGCCCCTCACTCGATGAGTGGATACAAAAACTTTAGTACATATATACAATGGAATACTACTCAGCCATTAGAGAAGACGATATTATGGCTTTTGAAATCAAATGGATGGAGATGGAAATAATTATGCTAAGTGATGTATCCCAATCTCAGAGACTGAAGAGCCGAATGGTTTCTTTCATCTGTGGAAGCTAGAATACATTGAGAAGCAGTATGTTAGATGGCTAAGCTAATAATAACTTCAAATTGTATGATTCTTAACGCAATAGGGGGATGACTGCCTAGATACCTGGAGGCGTAGGATGGGGGACAGGGTGGAGGGAGAACCTAGGAAGAATATCCAGGAGACTGTAGGGTAGGAATATGGGGGATCATTTCAGAAGGAGATCTCTGACCTCCACGAGATATCCATTTAACTCAGGGATTCTTCTGGGGGAAACAGCAACATGGGGAACCCAAGCTGGGCATCCATGACATGGCATTAGCCTTGGATAACTAAGTATATATACATTTGTTCTTGAATGTTTGATAATGTTTCCCCCTCAATTGTAACTCCATATTCATCGAATAAACAAAAAATTAAATTTTTTTTAAAAGACCACATTAAAAAAATAAAGTTGATTCTTTCCATATCACACACACTCTCTCTCTCTCTCTTTTTAAGAAAGAGGAGACAATGAGAGAGGGAGAAAGAGAGAAGTAATTTTTATTCAGTTTTTCATGTGACCTCCATTCATCAGACTTTTCATTGTGTACGTGGTGCTGGGGTTTGAACTCGAGAACTCGAGCATGCCAGGCAAGCACCGGCTCCAGCCCCCCCCCCTTTTTTTTTTTATAAAGAGAGAGAGACAGAGAAAGGGAGAAACAACTTTATTTAGTTTTTCACTTGGCCTTCGTTGCTCCAACACTTAGTTGTGTACGTGGTGCTGGGGTTTGAACCCAGGTCCTCGTGATTGCCAGGCAAGCGCCAAAACGGCTGAGCCACCGCTCCAGCCCACTCCCTCTCTCTTTAGAAAACAACAACAAAAAATGCCTGTCAGTGCTCTTGATAAACTTGTTGAGTCATGATAGGATGTCAGCAGCACAGGAGCGTTTGCCACTATTGAACAGGTGTGCACTTTCCAGCCTAGAGACATGCATGTGAAGATGAGGATGCAACATTTTTTAAAAGTAGGAAATGGCTTCATGTCTATCATTCAGATTATAGTGAATGAATTGTGGTACAACTATTTTTGTTTTTAAGAAAGAGGGACAGTGAGAGAGAGAATCAATTTTATTTAGTTTTTCATGTGGCTTTCGTTGCTCTGACACTTTGTTGTGTATGTGGTGCTGGGGTTTGATCCCATGTACTTACCCATGCCATGCAAGCGTCATCACAGCCGAGCCACTGCTCCAGCCCCAGTACAACTGTTTGTAAGTATGCATATATATATGTGTGTGTGTGTGTATGTATATATTATACATATAGTATAATATATAATATACTATATATAATATTATAGTATAATATATAATTATAGTATAATATAATAAATACTCATAGCTATTAAAGTGGATGATAATATGGGCTGGAGAGGAGGCTCAGGAGTACAGAGAGGACCTGGGTTCAATCCCCAGCCCCACAACTAAGTGGAAGGAAAAACCAAAACCAGATGAAAAAATTATCTCTCTCTCTCTTTCTCAATTTTTTTTAGAGAGAGAGGGAGAGAGAAAGAGATGAGACTATATGAATAAGGTTAAATTTGCTTTTTTTTTTTTTTGAAGAGAGAGAGGGACAATGAAAGAGAATCAATTTTATTTGATTTTTCCTGTGGCTTTCATTGCTCCAACACTTCGTCACGTACTCACATATGCCAGGCAAATGCTAGAACCTCTGAGCCATTGCTCCAGCCCCTGTTTTAAAAAAAAAATTTTTTTTAAGAGAGAGGGACAGTGAGAGAGACAGAGAAACAACTTTATTGAGTTTTTCACATGGCCCTAGTTGCTCCAACACTTAGTTGAGTATGTAGTGATGGGGTTTGAACCCAGGTCCTCGTGCTTTCCAGGCAAGCGCCAAAACCACTGAGCCACAGCTTCAGCCCCTTTCTAAATTTTTTAAATAAAGGGGCTAGAGCAGTGGCTCAGCAGTACAGCACTTGCCTAGCATGCACAAGGACGTAGGTTCAAACCCCAGCAACACATAAACAACAAAGTGTTGGAGAAACAGGCCAGATGAAAAAATAAATAAAATTGATTCTCTCTCTCTTTCTCTTAAAAAAAAATTATGGAGATAGCTGAGTGCTCACAATTCTGTGTGAGACACTACTAACTGTTGCTATGGACTCCACCAAGCCTGCAACCTGCCCTCTGGAAGCAAACAGCACAGGCTGTCCCCTGCCTGCTGCTTGTCAAACTGGGATATCTAGTTGCTTTTTCCAAATCCAGCTCGGCTTCCTTTACCACATGAAACTTCTCCACCTTCTGCTCCAATCACACAATAACTTCCTTTTCTCAGTAAGCTTAAGGTTCTCCAACTAAGTCAGACATCTGTCACCTGACCTGACATTTCATTAAAATGATAGTCACTTCATGGAATCCACACTACATATACCAGTTACTAGGAAATGTGACAATGCTCGTCCTTAAACAAATAAGCCAGAATTTATATGTTCTCAATCGGTAGCAGGCTTTAAGGAGGGATAGCTTGTTCTGTTAAGTGCCCTAAATCTCTTTGAAAATCTTTTGAAATTTCCTTCAAATGGCAACATATGTGTGTGTGTGTCAAAAGGAAATATATATATATATATATAAAATTTTATTTACAAAAACCCCTAGCTTGGAGCTAAAACTAGGATGAGCAAGTTAAAGACTTGCACTGGTGCCAAAGGGAGCCTGGTCCCTTCCGCACAGGTGACAACAGGCAGCCATATAGGCTATTAATGACCAGTGTCTTTTCTGAGTGGTCAATGCTTGTGCCATATCAATTATAAAAATAATTTCAATTTCACCCCTGCTAGGGTACTTGACCACCCTCCCATTTTCCTTGCCTATCCCCAAAGCACCCCCCAAATCATGCAGTTCTTGTAGCAGGCCGCATGTCTTTCACAAAAGCTCTTTTTGCTTTAAGGGATGTGCTCTGCTGTTTCCAGTGCATACCAAAAGTACCCTTTTGAAAAGAATTTATAAAACAAATGAAAAGTTGGGCACAGTGGTGCACACCTGTAATGCCAGCAACTTAGGAGGCTTGAGGCAGGAGGATCACAATTTTGAGGCCAGCTCTAGCAATTTAGGGAGACTCAGTCTCAAAAAACAAAAAGGAATGGGGATGTAGCTCAGTGGGTTTAATCCCGAGTGTCAAAAAGGAAAAAGAAAGTGAAAAACAATCACCCAAATGACTGCTGAAACATTTTAAAGCCCAGAGATTACTTTTTTTCTGACTTGTGAGGCATTTCTTCAAATATTGCTCCATGTGCCAAGTTAACACCAGGTTTCAGAAAAGGACACAGAACATGATGGAGCATCAGGGAGAGAGAAAAGGTTTCCTGGTTGCAAGAGGGATCCAGCTGCGGCTGGGAGTATGAAGAGCTGCCTGCACATTCCTCAGTGGTCCTGAACAACAGGAGGGAATTTGCCAAAACAGGGTGACAGCATCACCCGGAGCCAGATTTCAGGCTGCCAGTCGTCTAGGTGTGACTAGCCCAGGCCACTTTATGAGAACAGTGGTACTGAGGGCCCCAGCAAATACATTTGGATGTTCTAATACATTAGAACAAAACACATCCACATGTATTTTGTAAAATGCATTCGTCTACTAGCAACCTGAAAAAAGATATCATACAGATTCATAATCTATCTTACAGCATGTAAATGTCATGGTATCAGTTTGACTACGGTGGTTGCTAGTGCCAAACTGGGTGGGAACAACAATAGCATATGCACTGTTTGCACAGAGGGGATGCAAAAATCAGTGTGTGCATGCACTGTTAAGCAAGTGAGTCCCAAAGGACATGAACCAGGTTCAGATCCGGCTCTTTCATCTGACCTTAGCAGCTTACTTAACCTAGGACTCAATTTCTTCACATTTCACATGGAATAACAAATAATTCCTAGTCCATAGAGTTGCTATGGGGATTAACATAAGATGATGCATGTAAAGAACAAGGCTATTTTCTGTTATTACTTCAAAATATTGGTCTTTAATACATTATGTGTCTTGTCAATACAAGCTCTGAACAATTTGAGTGTATAGAGGGGCAAGAACAATGACAAAACAAACTGTCTCCTTCCCAGAGATACACCATGCTCCCTATTGAAAGTCCATGCACACAAAGGAGGTGAGTGGCTGGTTTTAAAAAGCATTGTCAAGATACTTCAAAGCATCTTCTAAACATGTTCTGTATGAAGAATTTTTCATGATAGAAGAACCAGCGGCTGCCTTTCCTAAGGTAGTTTCTTTAATTCACAGCTCAGTTGGATTCTGAGAACTGGTTAGAGCAGTGTTGGAAGCTGGGCCGTTGTTGCTCCTTCCCAACGCATCATTGTTGTTAACTCTCCTTCCTCTTCCTAGAAACTTGGCAGTGTGAGCTTCCAGTCCCTCCCACCCAGAAATGTAACTTCAAGCTTCACCATATAACTCAGTGTGTTAGCTTTCTGTCACTGTGATCAGAATACCTGATAGGAACAACTTCAATGAGGAAAAGGGATTTTGGGCTCAGTTTGAGACGTCTCAGGCCATGGTCAGCCAACTCCATTGCTTTGGGCCTGAGATGAGGCAGAACATCATGACAGGCAGCCAGGAAGCAGAGAGAGGAAGGGATGAGTAACAGATGCAGTCCTAGAGCACCTCCCAAGTGACCTACTTCCTGTAACAATGCCCCTCCTACCTACAGTTACCACCCAATATTCCATTCAAACTAATTGTTTTTAATAAAGACAGAAGGACAGTGAGAAAGAGAGAATCAATTTTATTCAGTTTTTCACGTGGCCTTCATTGCTCCGAAACTTCATTGTGTATATGGTGCTGGGGTTCAGACTTGTGTACTCGCACATGCGAGGCAAGGGCAGTAACCACTGAGCCACCACTCCAGCTCCCCATTCAAACTATTAATCCATTAAATGGATTAATCCACTTATGAGATTACAAACCTGTGGGGAGCTGGATTGTCCCCCCACCCCCACCCCCCGGAGCCGATCAGGAGGATGAGTGCCAACGGCTGGAAACTGGGCCCCTCCTTGTCTGGGGACCCCTTCCCTCCCAGCCGGGGAAACGAGGCAACCACAGCAGCTGATGGCAGCTCAGAATCCGTTTATTATTAAGGCACACAGGTTTTTATATAGGGAGGAGGGGAGACAGCCAAGGAATCAATAATCCTTCTAAGGGAGTTGCCAGGGGTTATGCAGATTTTGAGTACAGACAAACAACTGGGGAACAGCCTGTGGTTAGCACATCCCAACCCACCCTAATCTTCATTTTGCATAACAATTAGGAAGCTTAACAAAGCAAGACCTAGCAGCCCTTCCAGAAGGAACTTATGGAAATAGTAACAAGATCGCTCTAGGGCAGCTGTTGAAATGGGGGTGAAGGCTAGACCCCAACACAAACCTAATCACTGCCCAAAAGTCATGCCTCTAAACCTTGCTGCTTTGGAAATCAAACTTTCCGAGGAAAATTCCTAAGTCCAAACCATAATGCTCAGTTTAGCCAATGACATGTTGGTGGCTATGATACAAGT
This sequence comes from Aplodontia rufa, assembly GCA_004027875.1. Lineage (NCBI taxonomy): Eukaryota > Metazoa > Chordata > Mammalia > Rodentia > Aplodontiidae > Aplodontia > Aplodontia rufa. The sequence goes on from PVKS010006701.1 coordinate 28,686, forward strand.
GAAAGTGAAAGTACATTTGTGTATTCGATTTGACACCTTACCCCTCTTGCTAGTGCTTACTCTGTCCTGTCAAGACACTGGAGGACAGTCTATATTGGGACTGGTGGGCCAACTTGAAACACCATTTAGGTCTTGGACTCTTCCTATCTCTTCATTTTGTATATTGGCTTATCCCTATGCATGTGACGGCATGATTACAACATAGCTACTGGGGCTGGAGCAGTGGCTCAGCCATTATGGTGCCCACCTGGCATGCGCAAGTGCACATGGGTTCAAATCCCTGTACCACATGCACAACGAAGTAACCGAGCAACAAAGGCCACATGAAAAAGTAAATAAAATTGATTCTCTCTCTCTCTCTTAAAAAAAAAAAATAGCTACTGAAGTTCCAAGAATCACATGCAAATTATAGCTACAAAGGAAGAGGAAGGGCCTGACTCAACCACTGCTTTCTCACTTGTCAAGGAAGCAAAAGTTCTCCAGAAGTTTCCCTGCAGACTTCTTCCAGCACCCTAAATGCAACACAATCCACAGACACTCCTAACTGAAAGGGCGGCTGGGAAATTTGCTGTCCAATGGAAGGGGACGAGGGGGTCATGATTGGCTTTGAAATATCATCAGGCTGTGCATGTTGTCACACTGAACAAAATTGAAGTTCTGTTAGGAGGAAGAAGACCGAGTTGGTTCTGGGTGGCCAAACATCATCTGCACATTGCCTGAGCTGCCCTTAATACCTTAATACAGGAAAACAGAAACATGGAAATGAGTTTTGCACCCTTTTTAGGAGGTCTGAGGCAACCTGTACTTTGATCATCTAAGTCATCGATGAATACTGCCCCACCATGCAAACTCCCAAATAGGCTATTTCTTTTCTTTTTTCTTTTTCTCTTTTCGTTTTTTCTTTTTTTCTGAGAGAGAAGGACAATGAGAGAGAGAGAAAGAATCAATTTTATTTAGGTTTTCATCTGGCTTTCTTTGTTCCGACACATCATGTGTATGTGGTGCATCCTTGCACATGTGAGGCAAGCACTGTAACCACCGAGCAACCGTTCCACCCCCCAAATAGGCAATTTCTAGGAGTGCCTAGAGCCCCTGAAACCCAGCCACGGATGACTGAAGAAGGCCTGCTGAAATCAACTCAAATTTCCCGGGGTCCTCCTTGGCAGGTATAGAGCTTCTGGGTTCTATTCTGTTTTTCCAGATTTAGAGCTGATGTGGGTCTGTTGTTTTCTAATTCTATACATGGTATCTTTCCTTCTCTCTATGTAACTGAGCTTGCAAATGAGGAACCTTGACAAAGTCCAAAATGAGATAAGAAAAATGGGATTTTCACTTTTTTCCTGGTTTATTATGTTAAAATAAAAGACTAAGCATTTAAAACTGAGTTCCTACTTCAAAGCATTATTAAAAAAGAGAGAGAGAGAGAAAGAATCAGCTGGGGTTGGGGACTTAGCTCAGTAGCAGAGTGCTTGCCTAGCACGCGCAAGGCCCCAAGTTCGGTCCTCTGCCCTGAAAAAAAAAAAGAATCAACTGTATTTAGTTTTTCATCCGGTTTTGTTGCTCTGACACTTAGTTGTATATGTGGTGCTGGGGTTTGAACCTGGGTCCTCAAGCATGCCAAGCAAGCATGATATTGCTGAACCACCACTCCATCCCCAAAGCATTATAAATTTAAAAAACCTAATTGCAAAATATTGTCACAGGGAACTAAATTACTCTAGCTCCTGCTAACAAAGAATTGATATCTGAAATAATCTAGTAATGATCTCACTTGGATCATCAAACTTGGGCTGAAAATGTAAATTTCTGAAATCAGTTAAGTTCAAATTTGATATTCTAACTAGTAAAATCAGAGTTTGCCAATAATGTCTCAAGTCACATCTGCTAAAAAGAATACTGTATCTGCTTCAATTATGAAATAACCCCATTGACTATTATGCATGACTTGCCAAAAAAGTGGTAACGTTACTTTGTGGTCACCTGGTGATAATGTGAAACAAATTTCTAGTAACAAAATGATGATTACTAATTCATTCTTAGGCAGAGAAAAAAAAGCATAGAAAGGGATAGAGCAAAAAATTGTGGGGAAATTATAATTCTTTTTTCTGACTGGAACAGAATAATTTGCTTTTCAATTTTATTTCCTTTTTGTCCATCCAGTAAGTTTCACAAGCAACTTTATGCTTTCTTAAAAAAAAACTCTCAACTTGTGGTTCAACTTGCCACATTTCTTCCCGAACAAGACCCCATGGCTCCCTCACTTGGTCTCTGCAGGATTCTTCACTGCACTGGTTTTGCTGTGAGGACCTGAATCATTCTGGAAGTAGTTATGCAATGTCTCCTGTAGGGTTGCACCGAAGGCAGGTGGAGGAAGTAGCTCAAGGGAGAAGAGAGCCCTGAGCAACCTGCCTTCAGGCAGATGGTCGTCCCGCCAGCTGGATCTCAGAAAAGCCTCACACCGAAGCAGCAGAGAACTTCCACCCTGGCCCAGATCAGCTGGAGCCTTGGGCAAGCAGAGATTCAGTGGACCAAGGGCCCCCGCTGGTTGCCCAGTGACCTCAACCTCCCATTTCCTCCTTGGTTGAGCCGGGTCAGCTGGAGCGTCTGCGTGTTGGGAGGCTGCCTGTGGATGCAACCCTTCTCTCACTGGCTCGGCCTGCAGCACCGTGTCCGCAGTCCTAAATTGCTCCTGAGCACTAGTAGAATTGACATAACTAATCCCAACCTCTCCAGGGCTTCACAGGATGGATAAAGGTCTGAATCTGCAGGAAAATAGGATAAAATTTTCCCTCTTTACATAATCAAAGGCACAATGACTTCATCTTTATTTTCTTTCTTTGGTTTTTCTTTTCTTCACATATGCTTTCTTTTTCTTTTTTAAAGATAGAGGGACAGTGAAAGAGAGTCAGAGAGAGGAATAATTTTATTTAGTTTTCCATGTAGCCTTCGTTGATCTGAGACTTCGCTGATGTACGTAGTGCTGGGGTTTGAACCCGTTAACTCACGCATGCCAGGCAAACACCATAACCGCCAAGCCACCACTCTAGCCCCCACATATGCCTTCTTTTTGCCCTTTTTCTATACAACTTTATAGCAAAAACCTGACATTCTCATAATCTAAAAGCAGTTTTACTCTAGTATTAAAGATGTCCTATACAACAGAATTTATAGTTCATTTCATCAGAATTTATTTTCATACATATGAACTAAATTTCAAAGACTCCAGTGCATATAAAATTAAGAAACCCAAACACTGCTTGATAGCACAACCATGGTGAAATCTACAAATTGAAATCACTCTCCACAGCCCAGATATAGTCACATGTTGAATGCAGATGTCTTTCCTAATTAAATCAACATTTGTCCTGTTGATTTGAGCAGCCCTGGTATGGGTAAGAGGTGCACTGCACGGGCAAGTTCAGATGTTCTTAGGACACCTGGGTTAAGACATCAGCAGCAAGTCGAGGGTCGGGTCGGCGGAACTATCCTGGCAGCACAAACCGGAGGGCAGTATTTGGAGTAACCAAAGATGGGTGGGGCAGGAGAGGCCCCCACAGAAGGGGAGGGGACCTGCAACTATGAACACCTAATAGGTCTACTACTTGCCTCACATCAGTCCATTTAACCTCTTGTTAGTATATGAGAGAGTTGGAGGTTTCCCCTCTTCAGGATGGAAACTGAATTTTATGGGAACTCCTTAGAAGTCTCTGACCAGTATTTCATCTATAGCATAAATCCCATTTATTCTATTCATCATGCATCCATCATTTTGCACTGTGGCTCATATGTAGAAGGCACTGAGTAAATACTGGTGACTTAAATGGCTCTCGCTGACTCTCTTCGTGGTGAAGCTCACAGGTTAAAGCAGAGGTTGCTGGACTTTCCTAAGATGTCAACTCTTTAAGGGTGTTCTGTTTCCTTTGAGGGAGAGGATCATCCCTAAGCCTCCAGTTCCCTGATACAAATCAGGACCACATGCTCTGGCCGTGTCTGCATCTAGGTCCTCCTGTTCACATCAGGAAGGAGTTCTGGGAGTCAGGTTCCCAGGCCTGCAGTTCAAGCCCCACAGGTGATATCTCCATCTTTCTTCATCAGTTTCTCCAAGCAGGGCAAACACGTGACAGCCGGTATCTTGCCTCCGTCTGACCTACCGCCCACCCACTCTAATATCTTAACAATAATATTGTGTCCTGTGTCCCCACAAACATTTGATAAGAGTATTTGGAAGAAATGCAGATCCCCAAGGGGATTATACTCCTATTAATTTTGATTTTACATCTACGTGAGTCAAATTCATTCCTTCTGGGCTGAGATTAATGCATATGTCACAATTGCTGTAACAGAAAACAATCTTCATTTTCTGTCCTGATTTATTATATGATACCTCTTTGCAACTAGAAAGGCAAAAAGATTGTTTCTCAAAACATTTGAGAAGTCGGGGCTGGAGCTCTGCGGTTTCAGCGCTTGCCTGGCAAGCATGAGAACCCGGTTCAAACCCAACACCACGTACACAACTAAGTGTGGGAGCAACAAAGGCCATGTGAAAAACTAAATAAATTGTTTCTCTCTCTCTCTGTCTCTCTCACTGTCCCTCTCTCTTTAAAAAACAACAACAACAAAAAAAAAACATTTGAGAAGTTGAGGAAACTACATAATTAGATTTCAACATTACCAGTTTCTTTAGAACTAATGCTATTGAGGTTTTGTTGCTCACTACCCTCCTTCAACACCCACCACACAGACCCCACCACCTCCAGCATGTCTCCTTTTTTTTTTTTTTTTAAGAGAGAGAGGGACAGTGAGAGAGAGAGAGGAAAGAGAGAATCAATTTTATTTAGTTTTTCACGTGGCTTTTGTTTCTCCAACACTTAGTTGTGCATGTGGTGCTGGTGTTTGAACCAGGGTCCTGCGCGTGCCAGGCAAGCACTGTAACTGCTGAGCCACCAGTCCATCCAGCACTCCTCTTTAGTGCTTAAAGTGTTATAGAGCACATAATAATGTTTTGTGTTGCTTTTCAATTCTGAAAAAAAGTAGAAAAAGTTTACAAAATAGTACAAAGACTTCCCATATGTGCTCCACCTAGATTCTTCAATAATGTTTTACTGTTTGAGCTTTGTCTTTATTGCCCTCTCTACATCCCTCCCCACCCCCATGTATGGTTGTTCGCGTTTGTGTGTGCAGGCGCGCGTGCGCCCGAGCTCACCTGCTTGTGCTCTCTCTCTGGCCTTTTTTTTTTAAGAGAGGAACGCCGAGAGAGAATCAATTTTATTTAGTTTTTCTTGTGGCTTTCATAGCGCTGACACTTTGTTGTGTGTGCTCTCTCTCTCTGCCTTATTTTATTTTTTTTTAAAGAGAGAGGGACAGTGTGTAAGAGATGAGAGAGAATTAATTTTATTTAATTTTTCATATGGCTTTTGCTGCTCTTGTTTTGAGTGATTACTGTGTACTTGGTGTTTACAGATCAGCTCATCGTAATTCTTATATCACATTTTGCAGGGCCCAGTGGGTAACTAAGTTGCCCAAAGTCACACAGGACAAAAGTGTTAGAGCCCACAGTGACTTAGGTCTGCCTCACTCTGGCAACCATATTGCCCTCCATGACTTGTGCAATGCTCTTCCACAACCTGCCTACCCAGGGAGCCCACCCCCACTGGCCCATCCAGAAAACTCCTACTTATCTACCACAACATCACTCAAATATCAATACCTCTGTCAAACTTGCCTTGACTTCCCCAAAAATAACAATTCATTTCTCTATGCTTCTGAAGGCAGAACAGACTTCTGCCATAGTGCTTACTGTCCCACACATTATGACCAGTTGAGTGACTTTCTTCCCCAGTATATAAATGTAAACCCTTTTTAAATATTTGCGATATGTATTCATGGACAGTATCAAACATGAATAACTAATCAATTCAGCAATAAGCCAATATTTGCTATTTTCACAGTAAAGAATTTCACTAGATGTTAAACCACACAAGAATTGTAGATAGCAAGGACTGGAGCGGTGGCTCAATGGTTATGGCGCTTGCCTGGCATGCGCAAGGACAAGCGTTTGAACCCCTGCACCACACACACAGCGAAGTGTCAGAGCGATGAAAGCCAGACAAGAAACTAAATAAAATTGATTCTTTCTCTCTCTCTCTTTCTCTGTCCCTCTCTCTTTAAAAGAAAAAAAAAAAAAGAATTGTAGATAGCAGATAGGGAAAAAATGATTTACTACCTTCCCAAAGCTTGGAAATAGGAAACAGACACCAGGAAACCAGCTAGACTGGGGAAAACAGATGGGAATGGGTTCAAACAGCCCTTCCACCTAGGACCACCTGTGAACTTGAGATGGATGTGTCCGCCCTCCTGTCCAACATTCACACCTGTGGGCCCCACAGGGCTGCACACTGAACTGGTCAGCTCTGACGTCCTTAAATCTGCATGTCTACCTATGTTCTCTGTTCTACTTGGTGACCCTACTGCCAAATGTGGGGCTTGAGACTCATTCTTGAATCTTCTTTCATCTCCAGCTTCTAATTATTCATCAAATTCTGCTCGTCTTACTACCTAGATATTTCCCAAATCCCAGATGGGGGACTGCAAGACCATTCAGGAGATTTACCGAATATTCCAGGGTCATTCTAAGACACTGAAGAAGATTGCTAAGGAGACACCATCCAAGAAGCTGCTCAGCGAAAGTCTTACCTACGTCCTTGGCTCTGGTTGTTTTCTATTACGTTGTATCTTGTGAGATTAGTGATAACAGGAGTTATAGATAGCTTGAGATACAATGAACCTTGAACGTGGGACTCTAAATGGAGAGCATACCACCACCACCATGAAAGCTCCTCGACTGAGAGGGGCAACCCAATTGTCCTTTCAGAGTACAGGAAAGGATCCTCCAGCTGTACTAACAAACAAAACCCTCCTGCACACTCCTGGGAATCACTGAACATGCATAAGATTGTAACACAGAGCGTGGCGTGGTCTCACAAATCTGAAGAAGGAAATCCACAGACACTAGGGTGAGAGGATTTATAATAATTAGGAGTCATTAGAATAATAGGGGGCTAGAGCCATGACTTGGCAGTTACACTGCTTGCCTGGCATGCACTGGGACATGGATTTGAACCCCAGCACCACATACCCAATGAAGTATCGGAGCAATGAAGGCCAGAAGAAAACTAAATAAAATGGACTCTCTCTCTCTCTTTCTCTCTGTCTGTCCCTCTCTCTCTCTCTCTCAAAAAAAAAAAAAAAGAATAAAAGAATGAAAGACAAAAGCAAAGCTCCCAAAGGGTGAGGGATCCCATGGCGGGGACCATTTCCACCATGCTGATTGACAAGGCCCAGGCATGGGGAAGGGCTTGGCAAGGCCACCATTCCAGGAAATTGCCGCTGTTATCTCTCTGAGGAATTGGATGTTTTCTTATAACGAACATACTTATAACTATGCATTTGCAGATCAAAATTCCAGAAGAATTTGTTATTGATGATAAAGATTGTTGTAAAAGTAATAATACTTCGTTAGGTCTGGGGAGTCTGAGGGAAGATGAGAAATACCTTAAAAAAATGTATTAATACCACACTAAAAAAGCCCAGATAACCAGAAATCCAACTTTGAAAAGTTTTTAAGAAAATTACACTTACAGGAATTACTCTCACCCATGTTGATTACATCTGGTCCTGTTAATGTTTTACCAGTTAAACAATCAAAGACATAATAGGAGATTTGCTGTTTCCACATTACAGGGACCACCGAATGTAGCCTATAATATCGGAGGACATTTGTGGTATCTACCTAGAGGAGCCCAAATAAATAATTATTAAGACCCTCCACCCACAAACCCACCACTGCTTTTTATAGGAATATACAATGAAAATGAAGAATGCTAATATTAATGGCAAAAAGTCCAGCGCCTGCCCTTTCTTCAGAGACTTTTAAGTCAGGGGCTACCTTGGTGATGTGGGACAAAGGAACAAAGAAGCAGCATACGTACGCAGTTACACATATATTATCTAAAAATCAGGTGTCCACACTGCATACTATGTGAGTGATTAAGGAACATGTTTTTCTACTTCTTATTTTGCCTTTGTTTTTAAATAGTTTAAGTTTCTACTTCTTAGAACTTAGTAAGGACACATAACTATTTTTGTAAGGTTACTAATAGTAAGGTGACAAAAACATAATTTTAGTTAATTTAGAACTGTAATGCAATGCTAATTGCTTGCTTGGAAAAGGACACTAAAGCTGGACAATACTGTATCACCAAAGCAAGAAAATTTCCTAGTAAAATGCTTGTGCAGAAACTTGTGAGTAAATATAGAAAGTTGACCTTAATGTACTCTTTAATTGTAACACAGGTAGAGGGTGTAATGTCTCAAGAAAAGACATTTTCAGAAAAAGAAAAAGTAACATGTGGTTAATGCATCAAGGAAGTATGTGTATTGATGGCTAATGACAGGGATTACCGAGAAATTTAAAAAAGAAGTCAAATGTAACGAAACACTTAATGAAAGTATTGGTTTGCTACCTGTATAAAAATACATCACAATAAAGAACAGACGGCATTTTACTCCAGTAGGGAACTGTGTCTGCTTGCGGTTTGTCCCGGAGGCTCGAGATGTTCCTCTGCGCCGACTCCACTCATCCTTCGGGGACCCAAGAGTTCTGCTGGGGCTGGCTCCCGGCATTCTCAAGAGAGGGACACTGAATGGTAGCTGGTTTCTAGGAGTTTATATGGATCTACTTCATAGACTTAAAACAACATCTAATTCTCTCCCAGCTCTAGAGAATAGAAGTCTGTAATCAAGGTGTTGGTAAAACCACACTCTCTGAAGACTGGAGGAAGAAGGATCCTTCTCACTCTCTTCTGGCACTTCTGTAGCCCCAGGTGTTCCTTGGCTTAATTTTTTTTTTAACCAGAAATTGAATGTATCCACTAAGCCACTTCCCCAGCCTTTGATTTTTTTTTTAAGAGAGAAAGACAGTGAGAGAGACAGAAAGAATCAATTTTTATTGAGTTTTTCACATGGCCTTGGTTGCTGTGACACTTAGCTGCGAATGTGGGTGCTGGGGTTTGAACCAGAGTACTTGCACATGCTGTAACCACCAAGCCACCGCTCCAGCCCCTGATTTTTTTTTTTTTTTTAAGAAAGAGGGACAGTGATAGAGAATTTTATTTAGTTTTTCATGTGGCTTTCGTTGCTCCAACACTTTGTTGAATTCATGGTGCTGGGGTTCAAACCCCCATCCTCACACATGCCAGGCAAGTGCAGTAATCATTGAGCCAGCGCTCCAGCCCAGGCCCTTAATATTTTTTATTTTGAGACAGGGTCTCTCTAAATAGCTGAAGCTGGTTTTGAACTTGCTGTCCTCTCCTGCCTCAGTCTTCTGAGCTATTGGGATTATAGGTTTGTGCCACTGTACCTGGTTCCTTGGTTTCTTCTTCTTCTTCATTTTTTTTTTTTAAAAAGGGACAGTGAGAGAGAGGGAGAGAAAGTCAGAAGCAAATTTCTATTTAGTTTATAATGTGACTTTCATTGCTCCAACACTTTGTTGTGTATGTGGTGCTGGGGTTTGAACCTGCATATTCATGCAGGCAAGCACCATAACCTCAAGCCACCACTCCAGCCCCTCCTTGGCTTGAGTCTAATCTCTGCCTCCAGCTTCCTGGGTCCTTCTTTGTCTGTGTTCAAATTTCCCCTTCTTTTTTTTTTTTTTTTAAAGAAGGGACAGTGAGTGAGAGAGGGAGAGTCAGACAGAATCAATTTTTATTGAGTTTTTCACATGGTTTTCACTGCTCCAACACTTAGTTGTGTATGTGGGTGCTGGGGTTTGAACCCGTGTACTTGCACATGCCAGCCAAGTGAGCCACTGCTCCAGCCCCAAATTCCCTCTTCTTACAGAGACACCAGTCTTGGATTAGGAACCACCCCTAATGACCTCATTTAACTTGTTTACAACTGCAGACTTTCCAAATAAGGTCACATTCAGCCAGACATGGTGGCTGTGATCTCAGCAACTCAGGAGACTGAGGCAGGAGAATTGTTGAGTTTAAAACCAGCTTCAGCTAAATCAATCAATCAATCAATCCAGCTTCAGCAACTTAGCAAGACCCTATCTCAAAATAAAATACAAAAAGGGCTGGGGATGTGGCTCAAGAGTTAAGTGTCCCTGAGTTCAATCCTTGATTCCAAAAAACTAAAACAAACATATAAGGTCACGTTCATAGGTAGTGACAGCTAGAAGTTCAACATATCATTTAGGAGACACAGGTCAGTTCCCAAAGAGAAATATTAATTTGTTTGCTATGTTGAGACACTGGTTAGCATGCCTTTAGCACACACCCGGCTACGCCAATGTGTCAGAAGGGAAGCCAGTCTAAGATACGCACTGCTACACTGTGTGTTTGACTTGGTTTTAGTTGAGAGATGTTTTGTTTGTTTTATCTCTCTCCCACAAGATGTTTGTTCATTAATCCCTGTGGTGTTTTTTTTTTTTTTTTAATTCAAGGTTTTTTTCTTGTGGTACTGGAAATTAAACCCAGAACCTCATTTAAGCTAAGCAGGCCATCTACCAATGAGCTATATATCTCTAGCTCTCTTTGTTTTATTTTGAGACATGGTCTCACTAATTTACCCAGGCTAGCCTGGAACTTGTGATCCTCCAGGCTCTGTCTCCCCAGTAGCTGGGATTACAGGTGTGTGCCACACCGCTCACCACTTAATTTATCTTATATTTTAATAGATCTTTATTCTAAGTTTATTCTATATAAAAAGTAATGACTGAGGGGTTGGGGATTTAGCTTAGTGGCAGAGCACTTGCCTAACATGCACAAGGCCCCAAGTTCAGTCCTCAGCCCTGAAAAGAAAAAAAAAAAGTAATGGTGAGGGCTAGAGTGGTAACTCAGCAGTTACGGTGCTTGCCTGGCATACCTGAGTACACAAGTTCAAACCCCAGCACCATGTACACAGCAAAGTATTGGAGCAACGAGGGCCACATGAAAAACTAAAATAAAGATTGATTCTCCCTCTCTCTCTTCTTTTTTTTTTTAACGAGAGGGACAGTGAGAGAGACAGAGAGACAGAGAAAGAGAGAAACAACTGTATTGAGTTTTTCACATGGCCTTTGTTGCTCCCACACTTAGTTGTGTAAGTGGTGCTGGGGTTTGAACCCAGGTCCTCGTGCTTGCCAGGCAAGCGCCGAAACCAATGTCCAGCCCTTCCCTCTCTCTCTTTAAAAAATAAAATAAAATAAAAGTAATGGCTGAGACCTAGAGGACTTGTTATTCCTACTGTATGATCTCTGGCAAATCAGACTTTCTGGGGATTAGCTTAATTCATTCAACATTTATTGGAATCCTACATACTGGGTTGGATGGGGAAGGAGATTCAAGGTCTAGGCCCTTTATTTACAGATTGGGAAGCTGAGCCCTAGACAATTAACGGGCCTGTCCAGCCACAGACCAGTTGGATTTCAATGATGTTCCTCCATAAAATGATGCATTTAGAACAAATTTCTCAAAGCTTTTTCCCCAGTTGTTACACTGACTATGATACTAAAGCTAGAAATCTATATTTTACCCGTTTTTAAAATATAAAAATAGTACATTCAATTCAGCTAGATGCATTTCTAAGACAAAGAAATCATGACTGAAGAATCACCCACCACCGTTTCCCTCACTTTGATGCCCGTGAATTTTGAAGCCAGTGAGTACAAAGTTTCATCAAGCTGTCAAGCGCTAAATGATTTTTTGTACTTTCAGTTTACATGACTTTGAGGGTCCTGTTTTTACTAATCTTAATAATATCTGTCTACTTCTAAAAGTCCCTGAAATACCTGGTTGTGGCAAAGTTGAGTCACAGGGCTCTTTTGCAAAGAGCTGCCTTGGAAAGTGTTCTTGTTGCCTGATTTAACAGGGAAAAAATGAGACTAACATGAAAAAAGAAAAGTCAAAATGGTGATGTTTCTCATCTATAATTCTCTTTGAAAAATAGAAAGAAGTCTCAAAGGTTATATGGATGCCTGTCAGAATTGTCTCTGAAACGTTCCTGATTTGTCCTCCAAACATGCCTGGTACCAAGGCAAAAGGCTTTAACAATCTGCAGAAACATTTATGCCAATGGATTGATTTAGAAATGCAAGGCACATCATAGAAATACAAGTTAGATAGTGACAAAAAACATGCACTGGATAAAAAGATATTTTTATAGTGCATCATGCAAAGATGGTAGCTGAGATTAACACACACAAGGTTTAAGACCGTATCTTCCACCACGGTAGTGAAACCAGATAATATGAATTAAGATGAAGAAGACATAAAATGAGCATATGTTCGCTACACAATCAGAACCCAAGTGCAATCATTGTTGGCTGTGAACGTGGAGTATCTGTGCCAGGAGCCCACGGGGAAACATAAAGACTGTGCCTTTGTTCCCAGACACAGGCAGTGGCTCCCAAATCCTTATCAGATGCTGCTGGATGGCACTTGACCCCGTCTGTGGGGAGTATTTATATTCTACTCCCAACGAGGGTGAGTCTGTAGGAGAGAAGTCATCTTCAGTTACCTGGGCTCTGCCCACATCTTGAGTACAGAAAGTGACCAGCGAACGATGTCTCTCCAGTCCCTGGGCTGGCACCCGTGGTGGCATTGGATAGATGGTGCAGACATGAGAAGCTGGAGCCGATGGGTTTTCCCTGCCTGGCAGCTACCAGCGGTGAGCCGGCTTGTTTTTTATCCATACCTTCCCCCACCCATCCCTCTGGTGGGCACAGGAACTTTCCAGTCTGGTGGGCACAGGAACTTTCCAGCCGCTGCGCTGCCTTGTGAAGCTCCAGTTACAAATTGCCCCTCAGTCCTGCGCCTGGGGCAGCTGGCTCCCTATCACCTGCCGCTGACTCAGAACACAAACCAGGTCGGCCAGATCGAGAGCGTGACTCACACATGCCCATGACAGAAGGAGGGAAGTAGTTTCAGGAAAGAGTCTTGAAAGCAGAGAGGAGACTTCACTGGGTCTGCCTTTGGATAGAGAAGTCTGTACCAGCTCCCCACTTCACTCTCCTGCCCACCCCGCTGCAATCTGCTCCCCACTGGAGGGCAGGTGAGCCCCTCTCCAGTTCCTCCAGAGAGGCCAGGTACAACAGCTGGCCACCCCAGCTTTGGGAAGAAGGGTGGATCTCCTGGACAATTAGGTTTTAAGGTGGAACTGGGATTTGTTGGGCAAGAGCCCCCCGCAATAGTTCCTGCTAAAGTTTGAGCTAGTTGCATGGTGGTTGCCTTCTCAGTTGTACTGGAAGCTTCTTTGTGACTTGTCTGTTCCCTTCTTCCTGATTATTATTATTATTGAAGAGAGAAGAGAGAATCAGTTTTATTTAGTTTTTCATGTGGCTTTCTTTGCTCCCACACTTCGTGGTGTACACGGTGCTGGGGTTTGAACCCACGTCCTCACACATGCCAGGCAAGTGCTGTAAGCGCAGAGCCACAGCTCCAGTCCCTTGGTTATGCCTTTCAAACAGCTTTGGGTCCCACAAAATGCTTTTCCAGGAGGGACTCCTAGGTGTCGAGATTTGTGGGGCTCTCTCATTGCTTTGCATCAACGCCATCTAGAAGGGGTCAGGGAACAGTGGCTGAGCCAGCAGGTGGTCCCTGACTCTGGCAGAGTGCCATCCACTTTCCAAAGCTGTCACTGAGCCTGTTCGGAGAGACAGCACAGCCCTGGCCTTCAGCCACTGTCACCTTCACCGTTCAGTCTACTCTGCGGAGGAGTTTCACTTCCAGCTCCACCACAGGAGCAAAGGTGTTGACAAGAACAGCAGTGCCCTGATGCCCGGCGTTCTCCCCACCTTTAATGGAGAGGTTCAACAAGAGAAAACCCACCTGAAGGTAGCAATCAGGTGCCTCTGTGGGCCAGGCCCTTCCCACACTCCACCCTCACAGCGGCCTTACCAGCCTTACCAACAGGACCTTATCCCCATTCTGCAGGTGGGAAAGGTGGCCCACAGAAATTCAAGGCTGTCCCAGCTCCCCCAGCTACGAAGCCACCTAGCCAGGCTTCAAGCCCTGGTCTTGCTGTCTGCAGAGAATACTGTAAATTTTTGTCTGTGCTTCATTTGATTACACCACTAAACTCCACTCTCATGTTCATTCTAGTATACTGTTTATTCAGAAGCCTCACAAATTTAAAGCATTAGAGCATCTGGTTGTGTTTTGTCTCAATCTTACTGGGTCAGAGTTCAGGATAGCACCTTAGGGACATCTTCCCAAAGTGTGTTCTGTGGACCAGGATTCTAAAATACACCAGATTTGACAAAGGACAAATATGAAAACGGAGCCAGGTGCAGTAGCTCTTGCCTATAATCCCAGCCACTTGGGAGACTGAGGCAGGAGGATCACAAGTTCAAAACCAGTCTCAGCAATTTAGCAAGTCTCTCAGCAACTTATGAGATCCTGTCTCAAAGTAAAAACAAAAAGGGCTGGGGAGGGAGTTCAGTGGTAAAATGTCCCTGAGTTCAATCCGCAATCCGCAATACCAAAACTAAATCAGAAGAAAGCAAAAGTGGGATTAGTCATTACAAACTTTGAAGGCAGGGCTTTTCTACCTTGGCACTATTGAGCTTTTGAGTCAAATAATTCTTTGTTGTGAAGACTGTCCTGGGCATTGCAGGTTTAGCAGCAATCCCTGACCTCTACCCACTAGATGCCAGCAGCATCTCCCCAACCCCAGCTGGGACAACCAAAAGCAGTTCAAATGTCGTGGAGCGGAGGGGACAATATTAAGAGCCCTCTCTTCCTCCTTCCATTGAGAGCCACTGTTTAAAAGCAAGTTGACAGAGGAATTCTATGTCTGTTCCATCTAATAACTAAAAAGAAAAATTGGACCTTGGATTTTGTATATCTTTGTTGTTTTTAAATTTCATTTTTCCAGTAATCCATTTTTATTGATTTTATTAAAGTATTGGTCTGAAAGACATTGGTGAAATAAGAAAAAACAAAACAAAACTGGGCTTTCAAAGGGGATAGTTGCAGAAGGCTTACTCGGTGGAGAAGACAGCTGACACTCAACTGGGACAAGGTTACTGGAGGAAGACAAAGTTTCCATCAGAGTCTTCCCCGGTTGATGAGCAGTCATGGAATGTTAACCTAAACGTAACCTTTTAATTTTTTTTGGTGTTGGTGCCTGGAATTGAAGCCAGGGACTTTTGCATGCTAAGCGTCCCATCTACCACTGAGCTATACCCCCAGCCCTTAACATTTCTAATTTATTTATTTCTTACACATGACAGTCCCATGGTACAAGATGGAAAAGGCACAGTGCCCAGCTTCATGGCCACCTCACATCTGCTACAAGATTGCCCTTGTCTCTGCAGAGAGAAACCCCTCACCCATCCTCTTTCCCACCTCTGATGATGACTGGCAGATCTTTTGCCACTTCAGGCGACGCTCAGCTTATACCCTCATACACGCAAGCAGGAATCACTCGTGATAGATGAGTCTAGAGCTAGATTGCTTTCCAGCTCTTCGCAATACGATTTTTCTTGTCAATGTCACCAGCTTCAGCTCTGTATATTAATATATCTCTTTCTGATTACAAAAGCAATGTATGCTTGTTGTAAAGATTCAAGTATCGCAGAACATGTAACTCCATAGGTAAAAATACTCTCTAATCTCACTCTGCCCTGCTGCTTACTGTATTCACCATGAGATCTGATGTTTAATCTTTCAGAGTTTTTTTGTGCATATGTATAGATTTTCTTCAACAAATGGCATCAGGCTGTATATTCCGTTCTATGACTATTGTCCTTAGATATTAAAAGTAACATGCAAAATGCCAGGCAAAGTTTCTGATATTAAAGCATATTAAAGCAAGAATAATTCAAAAGAATCTCTTTGTAAAGCAAAGAATTACTAAGGAAGTATTTTCCAGATTACAGAAACATGAAAACCTGCCTTACATAGCCATATGGTAGGGTGTTCATTTCCTTGAAGTTCACCCCAAAGCATTGTTCTCATGCAGTATTTATTAAAATGTATGCTTTCTGTCTAATATTATTGAAGAAAACAAATATTTCCCTGGACCAGCCTTACCATCTTATTAACTGTAAATTGCATTATCTAAAATACAATCAATATTCTCTTGGTATAGAGTACTCCTAACATATCATTCTAAACCACATTACTAGACAGACAGAGAAGGCTGCATGCAATTTAACAGGCTTTGTCTCGTCTATCCATTGTTCAGATTTCTTCCTCCAGATCCCACAGTCTGAGCTGAGCATTAATTATCACAGAGGGCAGGGAAAAAAAACATGTCACTTAGAAAAGGAAGTTGTGCTGTAGGTAAAGAAGGGCTACTTTCAGGTTTGAATACCCAAATCAAATGTTCCTTCGAAGGGCATTTTTTGAGCTTGTTTTATATATTCTGAGCTCCCAGCTGTGCTTAATACAGACAGTTAAAATAGATTCTCTGCCTTGCAAGGATTTCTTAACAGGTAGCTTCTCTCTTTAAGAAAGATTGCGCTTTAAAACATTCTATTATTTGGTGCTTTAAGCTCATGTACTGAGAATCAAACCAAATTATTGACTTTCAAGAAAGCATTTTCGCTGCTAGGTGCAAATTAATATGTTATATTAATATCTCCTCAGTGGAAATGTTTCTTGCCTAAAAGAATGGAATTTTTTAAAGTTTTCTTAAAATGGGTTTCTGCCAAATTAATCCTTCCGTTATAAAATCAGATAGGCTGTCTGAAAAAAAAATCTTTGTCTTTGAATGTGAGAAAATTACAATGTGAAAAAGCAAACAGTTAAACATTGCTCCTACTGTAAATGTGCACAGCAAGTATTCAATGTATTATTTCCTTGTTGAATTAGCATATTAATGATAATAGTATTGGTATTCTAAACACTGCCCTCATTCATAACAGGCTTTCCCACTTGCTAGATCTGACTCAGAAAATGCCAATATGACCATCACTGCAAGGGAAACATATCTAAATTTATCCCCAATCCCCTACGGTATAATTGAGTGTTTCACTGTTCCACAGCCAAGTCCCACTACAGACAGTGTAGCTCCAGGTGCTTTGGGATTCGGTTAAATTCTACTTAGCTCAGACCTCTCTGGGTGTCTAGCGTAGCTCTCAAGAGATTTCTTTTCTTTCTTTTTATTTTTTTAGAGAGAGAGTGAGAGAAAATCAACTGTATTTAGTTTTCCATGTGGTTTTTGTTGCTTACGTGGTACTGGGGTTCGAACCTGTGTCCTCTTGCACGCCAGGCAAGCACGGTAACCGCTGAGCCACGGCTCCAGTCCCTCTCAAGCAATTTCGTAATTGCATTTTCTCGATAGCAAGGGATCTCTACGGAGAGCCTGGTTGAATTTCAGCCCTGAAAGAGGCAGTCAACTGATGTCATCTCCCCCACATCTTGACCTCACTTTTGCACTCTGCACACACACTGCCACACCCAGACACACTCACACACTCACACATTTACCCAACTTATGAGGTTTCATGCCCATAGAATTTCCAATGACATCTGCTGTTAGGGTTTGGATCTAGAATGCCCCCATAGGTTCACGTGAAGGCCTGGTCCCCGGGTGGGGGGATGGATCGTGAGGGCTGTGTAATCCATTGATAGCTGATTATTGCAAGGTGGCAGAAACTGTTGGGCAGCTGGGGATGGTTGGAGAAAGTAGGTCACTTGGGGTGTGACCTGGAAGGGATTTCTTTTTCTTTTCTTTTTTTTTCATAGTTTTGGAGCATTATAATTTTACATAATGGTGGGATTCATTGTTATATATTCATATATGCATATAACATAACAATATAATGTGGCAAATACCATTCCCTGGTATTTCTCCTTTCCCTCACCTTCTCCCCCAGTCCCTTTCCTTTACTGATCTCATCCCTGGGTATCTCTCATCCCTGGCCTCCACCATAGCCTGCTCCTTCTCCCCTCCCTGCACTCCTCCCCTCTCCTCGCTCTCTTTCTGCTCCCCGGCTGGCATGAAGCTTTCCTCCACCACACACCTTCAAGACATTCTCCTCCCCGCTGAATCTGTGAGCCAACACGAGTCTCTCCTCAAGCTGATTTTCTCAGATCTTCATCACCATGAAAACTGCCTAATTCGTCTGCCATGGTTCCCATGCGGTCTTCAGCCACCTGGCAGGGCTCGCTCATGGCAAATTCCTTGGCATGCAGCTGTCTAGGATTGGTCCCAGTCACTCCTGCAGCACCAGTGCTGGCACTCACCAAGGTCTACGTGCAATGTTTATTATGGAGGAGAGGTAGGAAGTAAATCACAAGTTTGTTTGGTGGGACGGGAAGATCCCCAGCTTTGGCACGTTGTTGTGGGTTGAACTGTGCCCCCTCCAAAAAAGATATGTTGAAATGCTAACCCTCCGTACCCGTGATTGTGGCCTATTTAGAAACAGGGTTTTGGCAGGGGTGGTAGCTAAGACGAGGTCGTCCAGAGTGGTATGGACCCTGATCAGTATGACTAGTGTCCTTGCAGGAAAGGGGAAGACATCTGTGTGACCGCAGGTGCGCATGGGTGCCCACGCACACATGCACACACACATAGCCACGTGATAGCAAAGGCAGGGACTGGAGCACTGCATCCACAAGTCACGCTTCCCAAAGATGCTGGCCATGCCACAAGCTTCCTGGGGACAGGAGGGTTGCGCTCAGAGGATGCATAGCCCTGCCAACACCTTCATTTGGGACTTCCGGCCTTCAGAGCTCTGAGCCAATACACCTCAGTTGTTTTAGTCACCCAGTTTTGTGGTGCCTTGTTATGGCAGCCCGAGGACCTAACCCACACATAGATGGTCACACTGGATGTGGCCCCTTGCCCTGCTGAGACTTTCCCTCACTGTATAAAAGAAGCGGTGATGCAGGCATTACAGGATGCGGGGGAGGGCCGAGGACGTAATTTGTGTTTAAAAAAAAAATCTGTAAAACTCTGGTACACGTTTTTGTCTGTGTCTGTCGACTTTTATCATAAAACAAGCTATGGTAAAGCAGGCTGGTGATTAACCGCGTCATTTGGCATTTTTATTTTGCTCTTGGAACAAGTTCATACAACTCCAAGAACATCACCCTGTACAAAGCTCCCAGGCCCGTGAGAGAGTCAAGGCGGGCCACTCCTGCCACGTCCTGGACACTGTCCAGGGGCTGACGTGCACCCTCAGGGCAGCTCTGAAAGCAGGACAGTGAGAGAGAGAGAAAGAGAGAATCAATTTTATTTAGTTTTTCACGTGGCTTTGGTTGCTCTGAGACTTCATTGTGCATGTGGTGCTGGGGTTCGAACCCACATCCCTCTGCATGCCAGGCAAGTGCTGTAACCGCTGAGCCACTGCTCCAGCCCCACTCCAGCCCTATGAAAGGAGCACCTCTTTTCCTCTGAGATTAGCAGATGAATTGAAGACAAATGTCATTTATGATACCAAAATAAAGTCTGTCTACCATGTTCCTTCAAAGACAGTGACCTTCATGATTTTCCAGAAGACAAGGGTGTCTGTCCATCCCAGACCTGTCTATTCACACCAGTCATGGTAGTATTAATGTTTTGTCTTCATCTTTCTTTAATTTTAAAATTTCACAAGCAATTTGTGAACATATTTCCATTTACAAGATTCAAACAATCCTGGGGTATATAGAACACCCCATTTCTACCCTTCTCCACAAAGTTACCACTGATAAAATCTTCCCTGCCCTGTCTCTCCTTTGTTCCCCACATTTCCACACACATATACATTCAAAAGCTCACAGAATTTGTTAAAATACTCGTTGTTCTCTTTCTAGCTCTAAACCTGCAGAAACCAACGGGTTTTCCTTCTCTTAGTTAGACATCTCTATACTAGCTGAAATTTTCTCAGCGTAACATCCTCACATAGTCTTCTTAGAGTCTGGGCTTTTAAGACTTAGGTTGGGAACTCAATAGAGACTATTCACAAGTGTTATTTAAAAGCAATTAAAAAAATAAATAAATAAAAGCAATTTTATTTAAGTTGAGGACACTTTTATCATACTGTTACCTATCCTATAGTACAGGTCCTGTGACAGCTGAAAATGTCTGTCACAAGAGAAAAGCCCTACAGCTGACAGCAATTAAAGTCCACGCTTGCTCTGAGGACAAAATCCAAAATTCTCAGAAACACCAATTATGTAAAAACAAAAAACAAAAAATAATGTACCATGTCTTCAGCTCAGTGAGTAGAATTTAAAAAATTCAAAATTAAATGTGGACTTTATGAAGATTCAATAAGACACAAATCGAACTTGCCAGCCTGGGGATGTGGCTCAACGTAAGAGGCTTGCCTAGCACGTACGAGGCCCTCAGTTCCATCCCCAGCACACTGAAAAACAATTTTTTTAAAATTCTTGTTTTTTTCTTTTTTTTTTTTTTATTATTTTAAAGAGAGAAAGGGACAGTGTGAGAGAGAGAGAGAGTTTAGTTTTTCATGTGGCTTTCTTTGCTCCAACACTTCGTTGTATATGTGGTGCTGGGGTTTGAACTCGCGTTCTTGCCCATGCTAAGAGGTGGTCTTATTTGGAGAAGGGATCTTGACAGATAAAATGAAGGCTCTTCAGACAAGATCACCCTGAATCAGGGTGAGCCCTAAATCCAACGATAAGGGTCCTCGTAAGAGGGGGATATTAATGTGAGGAAGGTGGCAGAGGTCAGAGGAATTTGTCTGCAAGGCTTGGGAGAGAATGAACTTCTGTTCTGCTCAGCCACCCAAGTGGTCACCAATTCCTATGGAGCGAATGATGTATCATTCGCCCATCATGTGGGCGCACTCTCTATGTCACCCCAAATACCTGTGTCTCAGTTCCCACCTCCACATCTACATTAACCAAGATTTGCTGAAGCCCCACTTCCGGCTGCCTCAGATCTAACCTTTGCTCCTGCTGGTCACTACCGTCGCCACCGTTTTGCCCAGTGGCCATTGATTGCATTATCTTCTTAAATAATCTCCCTGCGTGATTCTTCTCTGGTACAACCTACACTGCCACTGTTGTATTATTGTTCCTAAGAATATGACTTTAATCTCTCTCCCCAGCCATGAAGAAGAGACCAAGCCACCAAGAGGAGACCAAGCCACCAAGAGGAGACTTAAGTCACCAAGAAGAGACCAAGCCACCAAGAAGAGACTAAGTCACCAAGAAGAGACCAAGCCACCAAGAAGAGACTAAGTCACCAAGAAGAGACCAAACCATCAAGAAGAGACCAAATCACCATGGCTCTGAGAGATGAGATCATGAGTGATGTTTATCTTTATACCTTTGCATTTTTTGTAGTATTTTTGCATGAAAGCTATATTCTTTTTTTTTTTCTTAAGAGAGAGAGAAACAATGAGAGAGAAGAAATCAATTTTATTTAGTTTTTCATGTGGCTTTCATTGCTCAGACACTTAGTTGCGTACATGGTGCTGGGGTATGAACCCACATCCTGGTGCTTGCCAGGCAAGCACCGGAAGCACTGAGCCACCGCTCCAGACCCTATACTCTTTTTATGGTTAAAACAAGTTATGGAAAAGAGAGCCCTTGAACAATCCCTTCTCGCCCACTAATATTTTCATTGGTCCATAAGCAAAGCCTCCCCATCCTCAGACATGCCCTGCTGCAGACATGCCCTGGGGTCCCCCTCTTCTTTTCTTTTTGCAATACTGAGAATGGAGCCCAGGCCCTTTCCTATGCTAGGTAAATCCTCTATCACTGTGTTACATCACCAGCCTTTTAATATTATTCTGAGGCTGAGTCTCACTAAGTTGCCTAGGATTGCCTTCAAATTGTGATCCTCCTGCCTCAGCCTCCCCAGAAGTTGGGATTTCAGGCTCACACAACCATGCCTGTTTCTTTCTCTCTTCCTTCTTGGATGATTTCCACCCTCCTGTGTGCAGACAGAACTATACTCTGACATGACTTTCAATGAGAAAGTCTTTTGCAGATCCGACTTTCAAACGATAACCAGTTTTCAAAAGATAAACAAGTCTACTTCAAGGCACAAAGGGCTCCAGACGGAGTCAGACAGAAGACATGTGAAAGCCACAAATCTGACCAAGTAGGAATCCCCAAAGGCAGACACTTGAAGCCTCAGTTACATTC
Organism: Aplodontia rufa; assembly: GCA_004027875.1. Taxonomy (NCBI): domain Eukaryota; kingdom Metazoa; phylum Chordata; class Mammalia; order Rodentia; family Aplodontiidae; genus Aplodontia; species Aplodontia rufa. Next base: position 50,783 of record PVKS010006701.1, read on the forward strand.
CTCCCTTCAGCATTCGGAAATCCTCCCTCCTCACTGTTAATATTTCATTTGAATTTGGAACGTAGCGCCGATTTTTCTCCTTGCTTCCTCTGTCATGCTAACCCGTTCCTTGTAAAATGAAAGTCCAACTCAGGTAGGAAATGAAATTGATTTTTTAAAGCCATTTGGATTCCCCAGAAACAACTACCTTCTACCACTTGTCTGAACTCCTACATAATTATTTTTAGGGCTTTGGGCTAGAAAGCAAATTGCGTTATGTGCTTCTAAAAGTATATACTTACAGAACCATCTGCAGTCCTTCAGAGCAATCGTTGCCAGTCACTGCTGGAATATATAATGCTACAAATTCTATGAGATCATCCAGGCCCAGGATTGGAAGTGATCTAGAGAACCAACAGGCCATAGGCCTCCTCATTGTCTTCAAAATCCCCTTACCCAGCCAGAAAATAAATGACCAAATGTGTAGTTCCCAAACCCCTCCCTGCCTCCACCTCCCAATTCTCACAAATACTTTCATGGAGAATGAGGCCAAATCCAAAAGCATTTACTTTTTTTTTTCAAGAAATGGTCCTTTTTTTTCTTTTAAAGAGAGAGGGATAGTGAAAGAGAAAGAGAGAATCAATTTTATTTATAGTTTTTCATGTGACTTTCATTGCTCCAACACTTTGTTGTGTATGTGGTGCTGGGGTTTGAACCTGTGTTCTTGTGCATGCCAGACAAGCACTATAACTGCTGAGCCACCACTCCAACCCCAAGCATTTACATTTTAAAAGGAGGTTGGGGGAGAGCCTTGTAGTCTTAGGGTCCATGATGATGTCCCTTACTAGGAACATCTGCAAGAGTTACATCAGATATTCTGTGACATACTCCCCCAACCACCCTTTCCTCTTCTTGTCTCTAGGTTAGCAGACCTGGGGGCCACCAGGAGCCAAATCAAGTTCCCATGGTGGAAGCTGGCAAAAAGAAGAAGCAGGGGGCTGGAATGGTGGCTCAGTGGTTACAGCGCTTGCCTGGCATGCACAAGGACGTGGGTTTGAACCCTAGCACCACAACATACACAACAAAGTGTTGGAGCAACAAAAGCCACCTGAAAAACGAAATAAAATTGATTCTCTTTCTGTCTCTCTCACTGTCCCTCTCTCTTAAAAAAAAGAAAAAGGCACAGTTTGTGACATTAAAATGATTGCTCCTTATCAGCAAGGACAGATTCATTCAAACTCAGGCCTGTGCTAAGAAGCAGTTTTTTAATAGAGTCAAAGCAAGTGAAGCCCTATCTTAAAAGTCCTAGTCCCCCGTCATTGCCATCCACATACCAACCATGCTTGCTGTTCCCACCTTCCCTCCCTGTTAACAGCCAGAAAGATGTAGTCTATCCGTGCCTCTTAAAAAAAATTAAAATTAAAAAAAATTAAGGAAAAAAAAACCACAGCAGCTATTTGGCAAATGAACGAGGAGCTTCCCTTTCCTCCTGGAATCTACAGGAAGCCCACTTGGCAGGTGAGGCCAACTCGGAGGAAGGGGCTTCACATGATTCGTTGGTCATCAGTTCCTCTTCGGGGAAGAGGGACCAAGCATGCCTGACCCCTGGGGCACCCAGGCTGCCGCACCAGGGGAAGCCACACCTAAGCCACTCTCCACCACGTGTTCTCAAGCTCATCCAGGAGGACAGAGGGAAGCAGTGATGACTTAGATGAGCAGCGCACCCTGCCACCTCCCCATGGCCATCCATCACCCTGGGAGCCTCCTGCCGTCATGTGTTCTGTGCTGGTCCCGGTAGTGGTCATACAGATAGGCTCACTGTGACGTGTGCAGCCTCTGTTTTTCTTACACGTCAATTTTAAAAGTTTCTTGCAGGCATCAGCCATGAGTTTACCTTCTGGTTATTAGTGTGATGGGAAAAGGTAATATGTGTGAGCTGCAAGGAGAGCAGCATGGACCAAGGGTGTTTTGGGGAACCCTTTCCCAAGAGAGTTCTGCAGAAATGTACTGGGCGTGGAACACAAGAGCTTGACAAATGCTGTATACTATTTATTTTAGGGATTCGTAACATCATCTCCAGAAAGGAGCTCATTGGTCTCCATGCACTCCCCCCATCCCACAAACACTCTCCATATCAATGTCGCTGTGTCCCTATCCCAGGAAACAAGACCAGTGCCACCCCATGGCACAAGCCGGACATCTGGGAGTTGTTTCGGATCCCTCTCCCTGCTTTCCTGCAACTGCGACTCATTCTCCAGTCCGTCCACTTTCACCCTGTTTTCCCTGACGTTACCCCGCATCCCAGCATCTGTCCCCTAAAACGAAGCCTCACAACAGTTCCACTCTCAAACCTTCTCCAACAAAGCTAGCAAAGGAGCTGAGCAACGTGTCACCTTCTCTCCCTTGTTGGAACCTTCAGCGACTTTTGGTCTCCTCTGTTAGTCTAAGTTTCGTCACCATAAAAAGTACCTGGAATAACGGATTTATAAAGAAAAGCTTTATCTTGGCTCAAGTTTTGGAGGTTCCAATCCATGGTCAGCCACGCTGCCTTTGGACCTGTGACTAGGCAGTATGTCATGGAAGGAGTGCCTGGCAGAGCAGGGTCCAACAGTCCCCGTCAAGGGCATGCCCCCTGCCCAGTGACCCCTCCCGCTAAGCTCCACCTCTCTAGGTTTCTCCGCCTCCCAATAGTGCCATGCCCAGGACAAGGCTTTAATATAGGGCTTTTGAGAACATTCCAGATTCAAACAATAGCATCTCCCTGAGCGTAAAGTTTATGATCACCATAAAGGCCTCCTAGCCCTGTATCTCTGTGGTTTCAGCCTGGCCTTACCCTAGTGTCCCTACTGTGCCACTTTCACCCTCAGCCTGCGCCCTGCAGACCTCAGCATGCTGCATGGCTGCTCTCTGCTCCTCATTCCCAGTCTCCCCTCTTGCGGCACCTTTGGAACTGGCCACACCTGGCTTGGTGGGCAGGGAGAGTGTCCCTGCTTGGGGCTCCCCCTCTCATGATGCTGCTAAGGAAGGAGACGTTCAGTAAGTGCTTTAGAATAAACATTAATGTTAAATGTAAAATAAAATAAAAATCCCTCTTACATGCAACATAACTCAAAATTTCCAAATTCGCCCACAGAAAGCTCTTCTCCCATCCAAGTACTAACCAGACCTGACCCTGCTTAGCTTTCAAGATCAGACGAGATCAGAAATCTCTTCTCATTTAACTCTTACACTTTGTGCTTCTTGGAATACTTGGTAGAAAAGCAGACCGAGTAAAAGTCTCCCACGTGACGGAATGTTCTGGGCCCTGACATGTGCAAAGGACAGACCAACGTCGTGTACCCTGTTCTATGAAGGTAACTTAGAGGGTGGTGAAGCTTTGTTTTTAGCACTACCTAGAGATGCTTTGTCCCACATTTTATCGGTGTATCATAGTTGTACATAATGGTGGGGTTTCTTGTTACATATTCATTTTTTTTTTCAGGGCTGAGGACCGAACTCGGGGCCTTGCATGTGCTAGGCAAGTGCTCTGCCACCGAGTTAAATCTCCAACTCCTGTTGTTACATATTTGTACCTGCACACAATATAACAATGTAATTTGGCCAATATCCCTCCCAGCACGGCCCCCACCATTCCCTGGTCCCTTTCCTCCACTAATCTGCCTGTGAAGCCCTATCTTAAAAGTCCTAGTCCCCCGTCATTGCCATCCACATACCAACCATGCTTGCTGTTCCCACCTTCCCTCCCTGTTAACAGCCAGAAAGATGTATTTTTCTTTTCCTTTTACCTCTCTAGCTTCCGTATGTGAGAGAAAACAAAAACATATGACCTTCTGAGTTTGGTTTATTTCACTTAACATAGTGTTCTCAAGTTCCATTCATTTTTCTGCAAATGACATCATTTCATTCTTCATGGCTGAATAGAACTCCATTGTGCGCATATACCACATTTTCTGTATCCACTCATCCATTGCTGGACACCCAGGCTGGCTGGTTCCACAGTTTGCGTATTGTAAACCGTGCTGCTATAAACACGGGGTGCGTGCGTCACAGTAGTCGGATGGCTTTCATTCTTCAGGATAAACACTGAGGCGTGGCATAGCTGGGTCATGTGGTGGTTCCACGCCTGGTCTTTTCAGGAGCCTCACACTGATTTCCTCAGTGGTTGTACTAATTTACAATCCCACTAACTGTAACCGTGTTCCTCCTTCTCCGCATCCTCTCTGGAGTTTATTATTATCTGTATTCTTGCTGACTGCCGCTCTGACTGGCGTGAGACGAAACCTCAGTGTAGTTCGGATTTGCATTTCTCTGATTGCTAATGATGTTGAACACTTTTTCATGTATTTGTGGGCCTTTTGTATTTCTTCTTTTGAGAAGTATCTATTGACTTTATTTGCCCATTTGTTAATTGAGTTATTTGATTTTTTGGTATAGAAATTTTTCAGTTCTTTACGCATTCTAGGTAGTAATCAGCTGTCGGAAGAGTAGCTAACAAAGATTTCCTGCCATTCCGTAGGCTTTCCCTTCACCTTCCTAATTGTTTCCTTTGTTGTACAGATGCTTTTTAATTTGCTCTTATCTCATTTATTAACTCTTGGCATGTTTCCTGAGCTATAGGGGTCCTATTGAGAAAGTCGTTGCCTGGGCTCATACGCTGGAGTGTTGACCCTGTGCCTTCTTCTAGGAGCTCCATAGTTTCTGGTCTAACCGGAGAGGTTCTAAAGCTAATAAATACCATGGTGATTAGAAATACTAATTAAGAAAAAAGGGCTAGGCAAGAAAGATGAGAAGCTCATTTTTTAAAAATTCTTTCACACTGAAATAAAAGTAGTTTATTAAAAAATTAAAAGAGGGCTGGAGTAGTGACTCAGTGGTTACGGCGCTTGCCTGACATGCAGGAGCAGCTGGGTTCAAACCCCAGCACCCACATACACAACTAAGTGTCAAAGCAACGAAAGTCACATGAAAAACTAAATAAAAATTTGCTTCCTTCTTTCTCTCTCTCTCTCCTCCCTCCCTCTCTCTTCCTCACTGTCCCTCTCTCTTTAAAACAATATATATAAATAAATAAAAGTTAGGGACTGGAGCGGTGGCTCAGCGGTTTCGGCGCTTGCCTGGCAAGCACGAGGACCCGGGTTCAAACCCAAGCACCACGTACACAACTAAGGGTTGGAGCAACTAAGGCCATGTGAAAAATTCAATAAAGTTGTTTCTCTCTTTCTCTGTCTCTCTCACTGACCCTCTCTCTTTAAAAAAAAAAAAAAAAGGTAAATGAAAAATAAGAGCAAAATCTAGAAGAAAATGTAGGAGAATCTTTAACTGAATTAACAATTGGAAGAAAGTTCTAAGAAACAATGGAAGAGTCAGGCACAGTAGCACACACCTGTAATCCCAGTGACTCCAGGGGCTGGGGCAGGAGGATTGCAAGTTCAAAGCAGCCTCAGCTACTTAGCCAGGCCCTATTGCAAAATAAAATATAAAAAAGGCTGGGGATGTGGCTCCGGGTTTAAGCAACCTTGGGTTTAATCCCTAGCACCAAAAAAAAAAAAAAAAGGAAGAAACTCTAGAGAAATGAGGTTGAGGTTTGAGGACTAAAAATGAAAATGTTTAGGGGTTGGGGATTTAGCTCAGTGGCAGAGCGCTTGCCTAGAATGCACAAGGCCCCGAGTTTGGTCCTCATCCCTGGAAAAAAAACAAAAAAATGAAAATGTTCACATACCAAAAAGTCATACAAGGGGCTGGAGTGATGGCCCTGCAGTTATAGCACTTGTCCAGCATGCATGAGGACACGGGTTCAAACCCCAGCACCACGTACACAACAAAGTGTCAGAGCAACAAAAGCCACATGAAAAACTAAGTAAAATTGATTCTCTCTTTCTCTCTTGCTGTCCTTCTCTCTATTTAAACAAAAAAATCATAGAATTAAAGTCAAACTACAGACTAGAGAAATATTGGCAGCCTATGATATATTCTGAGATCCAGTAACTCCACTCCCCACAACACCAAGGAAATAAGCAGAACCGAAAAAGTTGCTCGTGTGGCCGATGTGTAAAACAGGGAAAGCTGGAAACGTCAGGGGTGTTTGCCAGTGTGGACGCAAGTGAGCAAATGATGGGCTGGCCACGGGGGAAAGGTCCAGTTCCTACAACGACCTCAGGAAGAGATTTTAATGCCTGGGGAAGCGCTTCGTATGTAAACCTGGCTCCCTGCTTGAGGGCTCCACTTAGGGTCCAAAGAGCAGCCACCACCTGGCCTGTGACATGGTGACATCTCCTAAACGCCCCCCACCTGGCCATGCAGTGCTTCTGCCACATGAACAGGCTGTTCATTCAGTAGTTTAAGAAAAAAGAGGGCCTCAGTAGCGGAATCCAGGAAGGCATAAATACCTTGGATGGCACGCAGGGGAAAGGACATAATGTAACCTTGGCCAGGGACTAAAATTAAAACTCTGAGGAAGCACATTCAATGCTCATTCACTAATAAATTCAAACAAACCTTAATGAACGTGTGTTTAAGAAAGAGTGAAAGAGGGGCTGGAGTGGTTACCCTGCTTGCCTGGCATTTGCAAGGACGTGGGTTCAAACCCCAGCACCGTTGTTCACAACCAAGTGGCAGAGCAACGAAAGCCATATGAAAAATGAAATAAAACTGATTCTCTCTCACTGTCCCTCTCTCTTTAAAAAAAAAAAAATACATACATACATACATACATACATACATACATACATATATATATATATATATATATATAAAATGTGTGGGCTAAGAACTAGCGTCCTGGCATGATTACATTTTCCTTTAAGCTGGGAGAGGGAAACCTTTCACCCTGAGTACCTAAGGCCCTGGCCAACTTATTTACTTTCTCTGATTTAACTACCTGGTGGAGTCATTCAGAGGGTGAGGTGAGAGGACACTAGTGAAGCACTTGGCACAGTGCTTGGAATGGAAGCAAATGACAATGAAACTTGAGAATTAACCTAATTTGGGTACAGCAGATGGAGGAACAAAAGCATTTCTAGAAAGATCTAGAGCTACCTGAAAATTATTTTTATTTTTTTTTAATTTTTTTTTTTTAAAGAGAGAGGGACAGTGAGAGAGACAGAGAAGGAGAGAAACAAATTTATTTAGTTTTTCACATGGCCTTAGTTGCTCCAACACTCATTAGTGTACATGGTGCTGGGGTTTGAACCCAGGTCCTCATGCTGGCCAGGCAAGCGCTGAAACCACTGAGCCACCGCTCCAGCCCTGAAAATTATTTTTAAAAACCACTAATGGTGCTATGTCTGTGTAACACACATGTACCGCATATATGCAGGTTATGACGCACGATACAACGAACACTTATGCACCAAAGCGTCATGTGCCATTTAAGAACTGAACTTTATCATGTACGTCACCTTTGGTCTCCCTTGATGCCCTCGTTCCACCCCATCCAGCAACCATTATTTCTGAATTTTCTGTGTATTGTTTCTTTGTTTTTTACCACTTCATTTGTCATATATATCACATACACATATTTGCTTGTGTTTGAATTTTTTTAAATGACATAATAACAAAAAGGATGTAAGGCTAAACTCCCCTCCCCATAAATGCCTGTTCACCTCTTTGATCAATACTTGTTTCCGTAGTTCATGTTATTTCCTTAGGTCAGTAGGGAAAGGAAAAAACTTTTCCTCTACCCTTTCATGTTCGAGACCTGGGGACTTGCAAATTAAGTTGACAAAAGACAGAAAAAAATAGTCTATGTGTGTAACGTGCACTCACACAGAGAAGAGGTCAGAAATGAGCGATTTGAAGGCGGGTGGTGGGAATTTGGGGCTTCTATACCTAACTGAATAGGAGCAACAAAGCGGAGAAAAGGCTACTGCGGGAGGAACAAATGGGTTTAGAAAAAGACAAGTAGGCTGGAGCAGTGGCTCAGTGGTTTCAGCGCCTGCCTTACAGGTGCAGGGATGCGGGTTCGAACCCCAACACCACCCACACAGCAAAGTGTCAGAGCAACAAAGCCACATGAAAAACTAAATAAAACTGATTCTCTCTCTCACATAATATTTGTCTGTGCAGATATGAAAGTTCTGTCTTCTTCTAAACACAGGAAGTAAGGCATTTAGGTAGACCTAGACCCCAGGATGGAATTCAAGGTAGCCTTGATTCCCAGAATCAAGAGGGGACGCTCCAAAGAGGCTTCTCTCTGCATGCCTTGATTTCCAGCTGCCTCCAGCTCTGAAGTACTGTGGTAAATTTGGGGGTAGCATATCTTGATCCTCTTTAGATTCAATAGGAATTACAAGGGGTTGGGGAGCTGCTGTGCTCTACCAATTTCTAAAGATACCAGCAATGTAAATGAGGCAATGTAAGGAAAAATATGAGTTATTTTACAAACTACAATGATTACTAGAAAATGCCCACCTTAGTGAGATGATGAAATTCCTAAAAGATCAATTCTCCACCTTCAAAATACAGCATTTGTAGACATTCCTAATATCTTCCCTAACCTGCTTTTCCTAGATGACAGTTTTATTCAATCACACACTTTAGTCTTTAGAAACCCCCAAGCTGGGGCTGGAGCAATGGTTAGGTGGCACTTGTGTGTCAGGCAGCAGGATGTGGGTTCCGGAACCCCAGCACCATGTACTCAACAAAGTGTAGGCGCAACAAAGACCACATGAAAAACTAAATAAAAATTGATTCTCTTTTTCACTGTCCCTCTCTCTTCTAAGCTTTTTGTACCATCATTTTCTCTAAGAGAATCCTCACACACACATTTTATCACTGCACATGACCCTCAGGCCTTTTTATTTTTTAATTTGAGGCTAAATTGCCTAAGCAGGCCTCCAACCTGCAATCCTCCTGCCTCAGCCTCCAGAGACGATGGCATTACGTACCCAGTTCTAGGACAAGTTTTAAAACACCTTAGTAACTTAAAGGCTTTTCTCATTTTTTTGAAATTCTCAACCCCACCCCAAAATCCCCAGTTTCCAAAGTTTTTCTCATTAATCACAATAATTAGGAAATCACCTGGGGCCTTTTTCTGAACAACTTCCTGGTTTTGTCTTTACAGGAAGAACAGGTAGTACTAGGAAAGCCCTAAGAACTAGTTTTTATGAAGTGCTTCATTTTCAATCAGTGAAGGAAGTCTATCAGTTTCCCTAAAAGGAACTGTGGGTTTTCTTTGTTTTGTTTTTTTGTTTTTAAACAAACACACAGAAAAGGCAAAACTATCCCTAGAAAGAATCTGGGTGACTGTTGGTATCTGAAAGCGCTTATGCATTTCATCTATTTCATATTTTACTTTCAGGGCTTCGTTCATATCTGACAAACACCGAGGGCCAGGCCACATTCTTGGCTGAAATCTTCTCCCTTAAGAAACAGAACTTCATGATTTCACTGGCTTTTTTCTTTTTAATGTGCAAAATACTCAAGTACAGGCAGTCTCCTCCCCGTTTGTCCTTAGCCTTCCATTATAAATATTCCAAGCTTCGAAAGGTCACCCGGGGTTGCACTTTCCCACCCAGTTCTTGCAAGGAAATACCCCGCGGCCCCCGGGTGGGTTGAGGAAAGATGAGTAATTGACGGATGATTTAAAGAAGTCCCGGGTGGGTCGGCTGCGGGCGCGCAGGGGTTTCCCCGGTGGTGTGCATCGAGACTGGGGGCAGAGGGCGGCTCGCCCCGGCACCTGCGGGCGCGGTGTCCGAGCTGGGCTTCTGGGGAAGGGGCTGCAATCGGTGAGACGCAGCCACAGGTGGCAGCACGTGCACGGCGGCGTGGGGACACCTGCGGGCGCCCCGTCCCGCCCAGGCTGCGCGTCCTCCGCACCCGGACCCTCGGCGGCCGCGAGCCCCCGCCCCCGGGGCTGCTTTTATAGTGAGCGCAGCGCTACCCACAATGCATTGGAAAAAATGAAATGCAAAACAGCTTCGGGATTAACGTCATTCCCACAATGCTTACTTAAGAAAGAGTGGTTTTGTTTTATTTTCATTATATTTTCATCTGGAAATTTTATGCATTTTATTTTTCACGGTCCTGACATAGGCTATGAAAAGTGTCCTTACTTAGAAAACATTTTGGACAGGAGCTATAAATACTTAGAGAGTCAAGGTTCAGTTAGTTGGTCCGAGAGTTGTGGGTTATTGTTAAGCTGTTTAACACTGTCTCCCCCCGACAACCGTCATTGACTAGCTTCCACTTTTACAGTAAGAAGGTGACTTTCACGTGAATATTACCTGGCTAACTTGCATGCTTGGGGAATATTTTCAAAAGAGCCTATTTGGGTGTAAGTTGTTTTAGTAAAAGTAACTTTTTCCAGCAGCACTTATGTACTAATCTTCAAAATGCTTCAAGGAAAAATATGCAAAAGAAATAATGCTTTAATTAACTTTGAACTTATTAATTAAATAATGCTTTAACTTTGAACTTATTGAAGCGTTTTTATCTTATTTAGATAATTTGCAGATCAACAGCAACGCATATCTCACCGTAAAACAGAAGGAAGGAGGAGGAAACGGCAGGAAGCCTCCTTTCAAAGATACACACAGCACCATCTTAGCCAATAAAAAATATGAGGAAAAAAATATACACAATAAACATATGGAAAAAGGGCCTGGAGTGGTGGCTCTGCGGTTCAGGCGCTTATCTGGCATGCGTGAAGACCTGGGTTCAAACCCCGCACCACATACACAGCTAAGTGCCCGAGCAACAAAGTCCAGATGAAAAACTAAATAAAAATTGATTCTCTTTCTCCTCTCTTTAAAAGAAGTGTGTGTCTGTGTGTGTATATGTGTGTGTGTGTGTGTGTATAAAGATACACATAGCATGATCTCAAGTACCTGTGTGTAGTGTACATATATGTGTGTGTATTTGTATGTGGATAGAAAAATCTGGAAGATCAAATTACTAACACTGTTTACATAACTTTGGGGCGTCTCATTTCAGAGATCATTTAAGGAATTACTCAGAATAAAAGATAAAAAGTTTGTTTCTTGGAGGGGAGAGGAAATACTGGGGACTGAATCAGAATAAGTTATAGAGCATGCTTTTATAAAAATGTCAATGTTTAAAAAACAATTTGGTTTACATTTTAAATTTTTATTGTAATTGTAAAACTAAATCGGATCTTGTGAATAAAGGATCTATCTAAAAAGCAAAAAGAAATAATGAATAAACAATACAATTGGTACATATTTTTATAATTGAAGTTAAGAAGGTAAAATGTTAATTTAAGGATAAATATAAAATTCTTTCTAATTACTGCTATAAAGACTTTTTTTTCCCATAAAAGTCCCTCTTCAAGGAATTGAAAGGATCTTAGTCATAGGTAGATATCCTTTTTTCTTTTTAATGGTTTTAGAAACCTTGAAGTTTGGTGGAAGTTTCAATAAAAATATGCCCAGTGAAAGAAAAGTTTGTTGCTATGAATTCAATAATTGTGTAGGTGTCTGAGAATGAAATGAAAAAAGTACATTTTTTGCATAAGCTGACTTATTTGCTTCACATCTAGAGTATATAGGTTCACAGACCAGGAATAACAGCCAACACACAGCCAGGTGAGAGAGCAGGTGTGATCTGCTGTGTGGCCAGGCTTCCCCCTCCACCGCAGTTGTCAGCAGGCAGCTGCCCCTCCGTTCTGTTGCTGTGGTTATAATCACTTAGAATTTACACCAGCCAACAGGACCTGGCTTTCCTGGCTTTCTTCAAGAGCAAATAAACTTGGTTGCATTGTTAAGAAAAATGTACCCTCTATTATAAACTTGCTAACAACAAAAAAATTTAAACCTTGAAAAAATTGAAAGGAACCCCCCCCCCCCTTTACTAAACCTTGACAAGGGAAAGGACATCATTGTCAATAAGGACCTTTCTTAGCTGGGGCACCCAAGTGCTGGGTTGAGCTCCCAGGTCCAGCCGGGGAACTCTTCTTTTTTTTTTTTTTTCCCCAGGGCTGAGGACTGAACTCAAACTCAGGGGGGCCTTGCATGTGCTAGACAAGCACTCTGCCACTGAACTAAATCCCCAACCCCCTTGATTCTTAATTAAATCCTGAATTTAAAAGCCCTGAAATATAAAGTCCCCAAATTCTAGAAAATTCTAGAATGGCTGGCATTCTGGAAACATTTGAATGCCAGAATCTTGTCCAATGTTATAAAAATGATCGGCACTTCAATGTCTGTTCAAATGCCAAAGTCTCATTGGCGATTTCCTTCTCCGTGAAGGAAATGGACTGGAACTAAGTTTTTGCATGTGTGAAGTCAACCAGTGACCCAAGCCCAGCCGAGATAATGAGTAAGACCCCGATGTAATGTCAAACATCGTTTTCACAAAAATATCTTTAGTATTTTCATCTAAAAAATGTAGCATCCTTACAAAACAATGAAAAATTTAACACACTTATTATATGCTGGAGAGAGGGAGGGAGGGAGGAAAGGACCTTGTGCCACCAAGTGCCATCATCAACCTTGTTGATTCAGGGAATTGGGCCATGATCCTGCCTCCCGGTACTCATTATCCATACCCTTGTGTAATCCCCTGTCCTTGAGGGTGGCCTGAACTTACTGACTCATTTCTAAGGAATAGAATGTGCAAAAGTCAAGTCTCCCTCTCCCTTGCTCCGGGGAAGCCAGCTGCCACATAGGGAGCAGGCCTACAGAGAAGCCAGAAACTGCCTGCGCAGCCAGCAGCCAAGCCCAGAGCCTGCCAGCAGCCCTCAGAGGGTGGAGCTTTCCCCACTTGAGCCTCAGGGAGGTGACCACAGCCTGGCGGACACCTCACTGTAGCCCTGGGAGAGCCCGGGGGCCTGCACCCGCTGACCCCTGCCCAGATTCCTGAACCATGGCTACAGTGAGAAAACAAACGCTTGTTGTCCTGACTGCTAAGGGGCGGGTGAGTTTGCTGTGCGGCAATCCATAAGCGCAAGCACTTTACCAAGAAGTGCTGCTGTTGCTTAAGCGCACCTGGAACCCTCTTCTGTGTCAAAGTGTGATCCACACAAACAAATGAGCCCTGGCCCTAAATCATCTCACTTTTGCCAAGACTGTGCTTTCCAGTCTGTACTCTTCAGCGTCAATGTCTTCGACTTAGCTGGATCATGGGCTGCTTGAGAAAGGAAATCTACCTGCAAAGGAGGGAGATTCGCTGCCACAAGGAACAGTAGAGAGATACTGCAGCTGGTCACAGCAGCCCACACCTGTAATCCCAGCTATTGGGGAGGCTGAGGCAGGAGGATGGAAAGTTCAAGGGCAGCCTGGGCAACTTAATCAGACCTCCCCACCCCTTCTCAAAACAAAAGATAAAAAGGTTGGGGGTGTAGCTCACTGCTAGAGTGTCCCTGGGTTCAATATTCAGTGCCCCCCCCCCAAAAAAAAGAAGAAGGCTTGCATGACAATCTTGGCTATCAACATACTAATGTCCACAGCATTGGAAGAATTCTTCCAAGGTGATTACATTGAAAGGTCAGCACTCTGGATATTTAATGCTCCTCTTAATGATTAAGTTGTGTTTATTATCTAACATGTGACACTTCCTGTTGCTGATAATTCTGTGCAATAGATGTTTTCTAGATCCTGTTTTATAGATGAGGATACTGAGGCAGGAAGAGGCTGTGGCAGAGCAGGATTCTAATCTAGGCAGTCTGGCTAGCGTGACTTTGCTCTTACTGCGAAGCTAGCTTGCCTGTTTGTTCACTTTGTTTTTCTCTAGTTATGTCTCATGCAATAACGTGTTCAAGACAATAGCAGAGTTAGTTCCTTAATTATCATTATAATAAAAGTTCATCTCTACCCAGATAATATTTCGAGTTGACAAGTTTAAGAAATGTGCAAAATATCCAACTAATGTTCATTCATGCATTTTCCTGTAAAAGAGGAAAAATGAATCACAGTGCCTCTCTTTGCTCAAAATTAGAAAGGCACAGGCTCAAAGGAACAAATCAAAGTTTTTGTCTTTTTGTAATGTCTGACCTTTTTACTTTTTAATTTGACTAGAACTTTCCACTCATTCAGCTAACCTGCTGCTGATATGCCCAACAGCAGTGTTAGCAAAAGCTCAGGCCAGATTTGTAGTCTGGCTTCTGAAATGAGGCATCTTGTGGTAGGCACCAAGTCTGATGCCTGGTCAGAGACTTCAAAAGGACCACTAAGGGGCTGGAGCAGTACAGCGCTTGCCTGGCAAGCACAAGGACCCGGGTTTGAACCCTAGATCCACATACACAACTAAGTGCTGGAGAAACAAAAGCCACATGAAAAAATAAATCAGCGCCCTTCCCAATAATCTCCCCTCTAAATTTCTTCTTTTGTCCTGCAAGTGCCCCCAAGAGACAGGTCCTACATGGACCACAGTTGCCTGGGGCCAGATATTCTCCCTTCATTCTGCTCCTCCATCCCAGGAACCACAAAAGATCCTTTTCTACACTTTTTTTTTTTTTTTAGAGCTGAGGACTGAACTCTGGGCCTTACACATGCTAGTCAAGCGCTCTGCCACTGAGCTAAATCCCCAACCCCTACACTTTTTTTAAAAATGTTGTCACTTATATCCTTTTTTTTTCTAATTACTTGCAGGTGTGTCATATGTCCCCAGATTACCTCTTTGAGCAGGCTCACATTGTTTAATTAGCCTCCCAAAGCCTTATAGACGTATTTTTCAAAATACTCACAGGTTAATGATTCCCTTTTTTTTTGTTTTTTTTTTTTAAGAGAGGGACAGTGAGAGAGACAGAGAAAGAGAGAAACAACTTTATTCAGGTTTTCACATGGCCTTTGTTGCTCCAACACTCAGTTGTGTACGTGGTGCTGGGGTTTGAACCCGGGTCCTTGTGCTTGCCAGGCAAGCGCCGAAATCGCTGAGCCACCGCTCCAGCCCCCTCCTTTCTTTTAAAGAATAAAAAAAAAATTTTTTTTTTAAAGGACAGTGAGAGAGACAGAAAGACAGGGAGAATCAATTTTTACTGAGTTTTTCACACGGGTTTCATTGCTCTGACACTTTGCTGTGTACATGGTGCTGGGGTTTGAACCCATGTACTTGCACATGCCAAGCAAGCGCCATAACCACTGAGCCCCCAGAAAGACTCCAGCCCCCAAGAAAGACTCAATTTTATTTATTTTTTTGGCCTTCGTTTCTCCAACACTTCGTTATATATAAACCTCAGCCATGCCAGGCAAGTGCTCTACGATTGAGCCATGGCTCTACCCCCCAATGGTTCCCACTTTATTTTTCTTTTTTACTTTTATTTGCATTTATTGTATGCTGAATTTATTCCTGGGCCATAAGTTTTTGTTCCTTCAGATTCTTCGGATAACTTTTTCTTCTGTGCAACCTCCTCCTCTGGTTTAGAAACAGTTTGTTCCTTTTCAGTGAGGATCATCTCTGTGTGGCAGCGGGGACTCATGTGTGGGTTAATCCACCATGAGCTCTGTAAGCATCTTGGCTGCTCTGCTCACCTGGATGTGTTCAATCACCACAGAATCTACATCTAAACCCTAAGTTCAGCATTACTCTGCATTTTTAAACATACGTAGCAAAAATTCAGCACTCTTTTCGGCCAGCTGACCCTGTGTCCAGCTCCCCTGTTTGGCCTGGGCACACCTCCCAACTCCACCATTGTAAGTCAGAAGGGCACGCACACATTGTTTCTTTAAAATGACTTCTTTCAGGTACTTGGTGGCTTTTCCAATATGCATACCCTTGATGGCCTGAGCAGTTTCACAGGAGTTTCCTGAAGTGAACATGAAGATTTGAACCTCTTGATTTTCATGATTTTGGGGGGTTTTCCGGCTCAAGAGAGTAGCAAACCATTTTCACGGATCACCTCAGGCAGCTTATAGGAAGACCGACGGTTCCCACTTGCAAGGACCCATGTTGTCAACTGTAAGCAAGGTCCAGTTGGCTTTAAAATCACACAGGCATGAGAAGATGTTCAATCTCTGGTCTTGAAGCTTTTCAGCCAACCTTTAAAGATTCAGAACTGCTGGGAATAATGACCAAACCCAGCATCAAGTCCCCAGAGAGGCAGGGAACTTGACCATTTGGATGACTTCTCAAACTCCTGCCTATTGGATGCCAGTATTTAAAAATCATGGTTTAATTTGCCTGCATTTGCACAAGCACCTGAACTCAGAAGGGATTCCAGGTATCCTGGGTCCTAACCCTGGGTTCTCCCCCTTTCCTGGCCTTTTCACAGAGCCGTCAACGCAAGTATCTTAACAAGGAGACCATCAGCAAGCAGTCACTGGGCACTGCTGTTGGCAAGAACTCTGGCAAGGAATACACAAAAGAAACAACCTCTGTCCTCAAGTAACCCAGTAAAAGAGGAGATTTTCCTGCCACCGTGTTTCTCTAAAGTACCACAAGGAAGCAGGGTGAGGTGGTGCATGCGGGTACCCGCAGCTACTCAAGAGGCTGCAGCAGGAGGATGGCTTGAGTCCAAGAGTTTGAGGCCAGTCCAGCAATACCGCGAGTCCCTGTCTCTCAAAAGAAACAAAAGCTATAGCACCACAAGGTACGATCCTCTCTTTCTAACTGTCCCTCTCTCTTCTCTTCAAAAACTTCTATGTGACATTTTATGGTATATAATAATGCATATATCACCTTTTTTTTTTTTTTTTTTTTTTTTTTGTGGAGCAGGGGATCAAACCCAGGGTCTTGTACATCATTATGGAAGTGCCCTACCTCTGAGCTACAACCCCACCCCTGTGTTATCTATTTTAGTCATCCCCCAATCTGTGAGTCTTCCCCCAAACCTGCAGCACAAGTAATTTACAAACAAGGAACTTCAGGTTGGAGAAGTTACTGAAAACGGATCCAATCAGAACACACCTTGGTGGGGCTGGAGCGGTGGCTCAGTGGTTTCGTTGCTTGCCTGGCCAGCACGAGGACCCAGGTTCAAACCCCAGCACCATGTACACAAATGAGTGTTGGAGCAACTAAGGCCATGTGAAAAACTAAATAAAGTTGTTTCTCTCTTTCTCTGTCTCTCTCACTGTCCCTCTCTCTTTAAAATAAAAAAAAAAAAAAAAAAAGAACACACCTTGGTGCTCCAATGCCAAACCCTGTGCCCCTGCCCCCCAATTTTTTTTAAGGGCTGAGGACTGAACTCGGGGCCTTGCACATGCTAGGCAAGTGCTCTGCCACTGTGCTAAATCCCCAACCCAAAAATCTGTTTTATTTAGTTTTTCACGTTGCTGTCATTGCTCTGACACTTTGTTGTATACGTGGTGCTGGGGTTTGAACCCGCGACCTTGCACATGCCAGGCAAGTGCCCTAACTGCTGAGCCACTGCTCCAGCCCCCCCCCCAAGTTTTGATGGATGCATAAAAATATACATTAAGCCTGAAGAATTTCCAAGGACCTTCCATGGCTTAAAGAGCTTTTATTGCAGTTTTATTTTTTTTAATTTTTTTAAGAGAAAGAGGGACAGTGAGAGACAGAGAGAAGCAATTTTTATTTAGTTTTTCATGTGGCTTTCGTTGCTCTGACACTTTGTTGTGTACATGGTGCTGGGGTTTGAACTCGCATACTCGTGCATGCAAGGCAAGCACTGTAACCCCCAAGCCATCATTCCAGCCCCATTTTGTTGCATTTTTAAACAGTTTTAAATATTTGATTTATGGAATAGTTTATTCAGTTCGTGAAAATGACTAATGAAAAATTTGTCTAAAATTGTAATAGTGTATATTTAGTGGTGAATGTTAATGGTGAAAGACTACATTTCTTTTTGTTTTTCTTTTTTTCTTTTTTTTTTTTTTTTTTTAAAGAGAGAAACAACTTTATTGAGTTTTTCACATGGCCTTCATTGCTGCAACACTTAGTTGTGTACATGGTGCTGGGGTTTGAACCTAGGTCCTTGTGCTTGCCAGGCAAGCGCTGAAACCGCTGAGCCACCGCTCCAGCCCCTCTTTTTGTTTTCAAAGAGAGGGACAGTGAGAGAGAAAGAAAGAGAGGATCGATTTTAGTTTTTTTAATGTGGCTTTTGTTGCTCTGACACTTCACCGTGTGTATGTGGCACTGGGGTTCAAACCCATGCCCCAGAGCATGCCAGGTAAGCATCACAAACGCTGTAACTGCTGAGTCACCACTCCAGCCCCAAAAGACTAGTTTCTAAGAAAAGGACATTCACAATTTTTGACAAACAAATGCCATTAGGAAATCCATGCCACTAGCCCATGCTGACCTTGAGCTCACAGGATGTGCTGGTGGTGGGAGGTTGGTTAGGGGCAGACAGGAGGAGGCGGGCTGGGTAGAGGGACTCACACGGCAGGGAGCTGGTCTCTGTAAAACAACAGTCACCGTACTGTGGGCTAAAGACAGCTGAGCTGTGACAATGGCTCCTTTAACTCTGCTTTCCTTAGGATGCTGTGTCACTGTTTTACTCCTCCAGAGAACAAATAAACAGGACAACCCAGGCAGAGGTGAGGTCCCTCACCTGTGGCTTCCTGTGTACTGTAGCACTTCTTTACTAAACGAAAAATGCATTCTACACCTAGGTGCCACAGGTGTCTTGGTGTAACTGTCATGGACATAGATACAGAAGAAAAGCCCTGAGCACCACGGAAGGTCCGTACGTTAGAACCGAAATCTGATGCCACCTTGCCAAGGACTGAATGTTTGTATCGCCCTCCCCCAAGTTCCTGTTGAAACTCTAATCCCCACTGTGCTGGTATTTGGAGGTGGAGCCTTTGCAAGGTAATTAGGTCATGAGAACGTGGCCCCCCGTGAATGCTATTAGCGCCCTGCCCTTATTTAAAGGCGTGGGGAGAGCTGAACGCTGCCTTCTGAGAGGTCAATGACTAGGCTGCAGTTCCCAAACCAGGAAGAGATCTCTTCCCCAAAACCAAACCGGCCAGGACCTTGAACTTGGAATTCACAGCCTCCAGAACTCCAGAACTTCGAGCAATAAACATTTGTTATCTCAGCCCCCTGACTGAGGGCTTTTGTTTTAGCAGCTAGAACTAAGATACTCCCCTCAGACTGCATTTTTGCTACTCACCATCAGCATGAGTATGCCGAGTTACTCTTTTAAGTCTGTTTTTTCATTATTAAAATGGGTATTATAGGGGCTGGAACACTTGCCTGACATGTTCAAGGATGCAGGTTTGAACCCCAGCACCACGTACACAACGAACTGTCAGAACAACGAAAGCCACATGAAAAACTAAATGAAATTGATCCTCTCTTTCTCACTCACTGATGAGGAGGGACTGGGGTGGTGGCTCAGCAGCGGTGTCCTGCTTGCCTGCCATGTGTGAGGATGCAGGTTCGAACTCCAGCACCATGTGCACAATAAAGTGTTGGAGCAAGAAGGGCCACATGAAAAACTAAATAAAATTAATTCTCTCTCTTACTGTCCCTCTCTTTAAAAAAAAGGGGCAGTGAGGGGGCTGGAGCGGTGGCTCAGTGGTTTCGGCACTTGCCTGGGAAGCACGAGGACCTGGGTTCAAACCTCAGCACCCCGTACTCAACTAATTGTTGGAGCAACGAAGGCCGTGTGAAAAACTAAATGAAGTTGTTTAAAAGAAAAGAAAAAGGAAAAAATGATGAGGAAGCTAAAAACTTTACTTAGCAGTCCCCAATCAGCAGTGGCTCATTTAATACTATTTCACTATTAAAATAATTATCATTACTTGCTCTTTATTTCATAGGCATGGTATTTTCTATATTGAAGAAATGAACATTGTTTTTGGTATATGAAATAATTTTAAACAATATTATTTGACTGTGATGATTTTAGGGACATGTAAGGACTTTGTATCCAATCCCAGAGTCCAAGGTGCATGTGGGGTAGGGTGTGGGCCTGGGGAGCCTTAGCCTCTGCCTGCTCCTAATTCCCAAGTCCATTCCACTCAGGTCCTCCAACCCTCGCTCCTGGCACCTCATCCACCAACTTCCTTATCCTGCACAGAACTCCAGTGTCCCACTTCTCTAGCGAGGGATGAGACCCAGCCTTGTGGTCCCACCATCTAGTCCTAAAGTCCCTTTAAACCTCCTCGGTAAATGTCCTGTGTGGGCACCGAGGTTGTTCTTGGAACTCGGGTTCTACACAGATGAAGTGTGTGCAGGCTATGGTGGGGGCGGGTGTTAAAACTTCAAAATAAGGGACTCACTGATGGCTTTTGATGAGGCAGCTTTCCAGCTGGATTTGTGCGGAGGAGAGAAAGATAGGTGAGTATAGTGAACAAACAAGAGTGAGGGGAGTGGGCACAGCGATGGTGGTGACAACTTACACACTGCTGGCCCCGCACGGGTCACCTGGGCTTCTTGACTGCTCCTGCTTTACAAAGGCGGGAAGCGAGACCCAGAGGTGACACTGGCTTGTTCCCAGTAAGTGATGGCAGAGAAGGGTCCAAACCAACCCTAGAATTGAAGTCTGGGGCCAAAGGGGGTTTCCCTCCCCAACCCTCCCCTACCCTGTCCCCTGGGCACCGGGACCGGACCAGAAGAGCTGTCCCATCCTGGAATGAGGCAGCAGGTTTGGAGAAAAAGAAACAAAGTAGAGAGGTAAAAGGAGTCCCTGCCACTCATCCTGCCCAAACCCAGAGACCCACAGTGCTCCTGTTTGGGTGGGTGGGTGGGGGTGGGTGGTGCTGCCACCCGGCACAGTCCCTGGGGAGCGGGACCGTGGGGCGGTGATCACTTGCTACAGGTGGAGATTTGTCTGCTCGCTGCTCCTGTCCCTCCACCCAGCCCTGCTGCCTCCCGGACAAGGCAGGGGCCATCCTGGAGAGGACCCCCAGGTGCTGATGTCACCCGAGAAGGGAATGTCCCCCAGAGCACCACCTGCCCCTCCCAGGCTCTTCCCCAGCAACTTGGAGCCACAACCCCTTCTCTGGGGCCATTTCCCAGGCCAATATCCCTGGCTCTCACATCCTTAATGATCCTCAAAAACCAAGCTTCCCCAAGAGAAGGCTTCTTTCACTTGGAAGGTGCACCGGGGGACACGTTTAAGGCTGTGGTTGTGCCTTTTCCAAGCTGGACAGCTCTTGAGGAACCCTGCGGCTCAGCTCTGCACAAGTGACCGACAGAGGCCTTTCACGTTCTGGTTGCTCAAAGCCCCTTTTCAGGTTCACCCAGGTTTGGGGAATCCTATTAAATTCAGATCTAGGAGTCTATGGTGCTTTCTACACCACCTGGGGACTTGCTTTCTCTGCTGCTTTGAGTCTTAGGAGCAGTTGGCTGCAAAGGAACAGGTTTCTTGTTAATGACACAAGCAGCAGGATTACTCTCTCATGCTGGAATACATATGTACACAGGGAAAGAGGCATACCTCAATCCCTCAAACTTTGAACAGTTTAATCGACAGGTAGCAATCCTTCATATTCATTGGGTGCAGTCTGAGATTGGCAGAGTGATTAGCATGTCCATCACCTTAAACATTTATCATTTCTTGGTGGTGAGAACATTCAAAATCTACTCATCTAGCAATTTTGAAATGTACAACAAATTATTGTTAACTATAATCACCCTGCGGTGCTATGAACACTAAACTTGTTCTTGTCTATAACTTTGTACCTGTAACCAATATCTCCCTGTCCCCTCCCTTCCTAGCCTCTGGTAACCACTACATCAAACTTCTGATTTTCAGTTTGCCTTGCCCTTTACTCATATAATTCCCCTGCAGGTGTGAGCACAGTACAATTTATTTTTGTCTTTTTTTTTTTCACGGCTGAGGACCGAACTCAGCCTTGTGCATGCTAGTCAAGTGCTCTGCCACTGAGCTAAATCCCCAACCCCTTTCTTTGTCTTCTTACTGAACTTAATTTTTTTATCAGTGCATTTGATTATCCTGAATAATGAGTGTCGTTGTGGCATATTCATAAAGCATATTACATGCTATGATTTACCCACCCCACCTATCTCCCCTTCCCCTCTTTGCCACCCCCCGCCGACTCCTGATCCCCTTCTTTAATTCACTGAACTTTCACGTAAGAACTTTCCTTCCTTTTGCTCAGGTATAATTCTCAACTTTAAATCTGCAGAACTTTCATCTCTCAAACAGCTGTGTAAAAATATACTTCATGCTTCCTGTTGAGTGTTTAATCTGGAGGAGTGTGGGTTCTAATGCCTTGAGGGTAGGGGAAAGAATAATTTTGGAGGTGGAGACCTTGCTCCCCAGGGTGGCTCAGGATGGGATAAAGGAACATAAAAGGTAAAGAAAAGGTTGGAAGAAGAGGACAAACTTTTTTTTTTTTTTGCAGGTTTACACCAAGTTTTCTTAACCTGGAGTTTATGGTCAGACTTGAAAATCCACGCATCACATCCTGAAATCACACACACAATGTTTGCGCATATGATTTCGGGCAAGCTTATGCGCGTAGACGCGTGACTTTCATTAGAGGTCCAAAGAGTTTACTGAGTTTTAAAAGACTTTAAGGTGACTGGAGCAGTGGCTTGGCCGATACAGCACTTACCCGGCATGAGTAAATGCATGGGTTCAAACCCCAGCACCCACGTACACAACTAAGTATCAGAGCAACGAAAGTCATGTTAATTCTCTCTCACTGTCCTTCTCTCTTTAAAAAAAATAAAAACTAAAAAGATTTTAAGAACTACTAGCTTTAAGAGAAGAACTTCACAGGACCAGGTTCCTATGGCTACCCAGTTGCTCCCATCCCAGAAGATACATGATAGAGCACTTGGGAACACGCCCTGGTGTGTAGCGGAGGGTTGGGTGGGGGATGTTCCTGGGAGAGACACCTTTAGAGAGTAAGAAACGGGTTGATAGCGCTTGACTGGAGCACAGGTTGTGAGCAAGGAGGGAAGCTGGGGTGGGCCCAGCTGCTTTCAGATGCATCGTTTAAAAGCAAAACCTCAGCCAAGCACAGTGGTGCACACCTACAATCCGAAAGACTCAGGAGGCTGAGGCAGGAGGATCTCAAGTTCAAAGCCAGCCTCAGCAACTTGTGAGTGAGGCCTTGAGCAACTAAGCGAGACTGTCACAAAACAAATAATAAAAATAAAAACAAAACCTCAGTGAACAAAGCTCCTACCTTTTTTGGGTCACCTGTAGCTTGCTCACCTCCTGGATCTCTCTTGTAGCCAAATGCTTGATGACTCTTGTCACGGGTTCTCCTGGTTTCAGTTCACATTGCACAAGAGCCTCAGGTGGAACTCCCCACATTTCCCAAGTTGCCGGGGGCCAGCCCCAGCAACTCTTAGGGTCTCTGAAGGATGAGTGGAGTCAACGCAGAGGAACGACCTGAACCTCCAGAGTAAGTTGCAAGCAGACACAGCAAGCTACCCGAGCAAAATGCTGTCTGTTTTTTATTGTTGAACCCTTTTATACAGGTGCTCAAACAATGCTTTCATTATCTGCCTCATTAACCAAATTGACCACCTGTAACCATTTAAACTTTCAGCGCACCAGACATAAAACTATCTACTTTATCATTAGTTCATGGTCAAATCCTCATGAACTGTTTCATGTATTGTACAAAAAGGCTTTATTTTCAGAAAGGATAGTGTTCTTCTTAGTTCTTTATACCTGTTTTGATAAAAGGCAGAGATCAAACACTTTCCCAAGACTCTGACTCCCTATTTTCCTTCAGATGTTTCTTATTTAGCTGTTATAGGCCCTTATGCCCTAGTTAACTACTAACCTAAAACTATTTTGTTATTTTAGCCTTACTAGATATTTTGCAGCTATCCTAAGTCCTACAATTATTATTAATCTTAAGATATTTGTGCATCCTAACCTATGGGTTAGGAAGTTAAAACTTAACTTCTGCAAAGACAGGAAAGGCAATTTTTACATATACTGTTTCTTTGTTCTTTAGTTCTAATTATTTTGCTTTCTATTTCCAGTTTTGTTCTGAAGTCACGATAGCTTCATTTTTCATGACTTCTATATGTGTTATACAAGTACCTTCTCATCAATCCGAAACAGTTATTTGAACAATGGAATTCTCATAACAATCAGAGAGTTTCCAATCTGAGTAAATTCATAATACATATAATTACTAGAACATAGCCAATTTCCAGAAGGGATGGTTTTGGCAATCTCCTGGAATGCTAGTTTTGCCGAGCCCTTCCCCAAGTCTGAAATTTGTCGGACAGAAGCTTGGTGGACGTTGCCTCCTCCACCCACTCTCATTCAGCTTAGTCTTCGGCTATAGTTAAGATCTTGAGTGTCCCCCAAAAGCTTGTATGTTAAACTGTGTCCCCCAGGGTGGTTTGACTTGCAGGTGGTAGAGCCCTTAGAAGGCCAGGCCTAGTCAAAGGTCTTTCCATCACTAGGGGAATGTCCTTCAGGGGAACTCAGAGAGCCTGGTGTCTCCCTCTTGCTCTCTTCTCCTGGGTGGCTGTGAGGTGAGCAGCTTTGCCCTGCCCTGCTACTATGATGTGCTGGCCCTCACCAGAGGCCTGGAGGCAAAGGATCTACCGCGTCATGGGCTGGGACCTCCAAAACTATGATCCTCCAAATTACGGGTTGATTGACACGTCTGCGGCAGTGGCAGAAAGCCAACACTGCTCTTCTGGGGCTGGGTGGTGGTGCCTCCTTTCCTCCCAGGGCTGGCCTTGAACTGGGTTTCTTCCTTTCCTGCTGATGCAGAACTTGGCGATTTCTCACCTGGAGGAGCACAGCCGGCAGAATACAAGGTCAACATCACAGGACACAAACCAGCTGGACACCTGGAGTTCATGAGTTAGGCATTTGATTGAAGTCCTCAGAGGTCAGGCTTTCTTAGTCATTTTGACACTTCCAAGTACTTTACAAAAAGGGCCCAGAAACCAGCAGGACCGCGACACACGTATTGTAATGAAAATAATGAAGCACCCGGATCCCATTAGAGTTGTTTGTTTTCAAACTTCCAATTTTTCTTTTTTGCGAAAACAAGGACTCCAATAAGTTTTTCAACAGCTTTATTGAGGTACGTTTTATGTGTCATAAAATTCAATTACTCTTAGTGAATTTATGGAGTTGCACAAACATCATTACAATCTAGTTTTGGAACAGTTCTATCATTCCCCAAAATGCCCACACAAGTAAATATGTGCACGCTCGAGAGATAGAGAGAGAGAGAGAGAGAAAGTATGTATATGTGTGTGTGTGTGTGTGTGTGTGTGTGTGTGTGTTGCTAGGGATTGTAACTCAGGGTCTTATACTTGCTAGGCAAGAACTGTACCACTGAGTTACATCCCACCTGGTTTTTAAAAATCTAATTTTGAGCTGGGCATGGTGGTGCATGCCTGTAATCCCAGTGGCTCTGGATGCTAAGGTGGGAGGATCACAAGTTCAAAGCCAGTCTCAACAATTTAGAGGCCCTAAGCAACTTAGGGAGACCCTGTATCAAAATAAAAAATAAAAAGGGTTAGGAGTTTGATGTAGTGATTAGGTGCCCCTGGATTTAATCCCTGGTAACAATATAGTAGTAGTAGTAGTAGTAGTAGTGGTAATAATAATAATAATAATAATAATAATAAATATAATAATAATAATAAATAAATAAAGCTGTGTATGTCCTATGCACCCTAAAGGGGGAAGTCGCGCTGGAGAACTGCCTAACAGAGTTGGCCACAGAAGCTTTCATCCACAGCAAGGCTCCCCTTAAATCACTGCTCCCCTCACTCCCCTCGCCTGTCCTCCTCTTCCCTTCAAACACATGACTTTGGTAGCAATGAAGATGGATGGGAGAAAACTAGGCCTTTAAACTAAGGAGCCCACAAGCTGTAAAATCAAGAATAAATGAATGGGATGCAATTAAACTAAAAAGTTTCTGCATAGCTAAAGATCTAGTCAAGAGCATCAAGAGAAAACCCACAGAATGGGAGAAAACCTTTGCCCTCTATACCTTGGACAGAGGGCTAATATCCAGAATATACAAGGAACTAAAGAAACTAAACTCCAAACTCACAAACAATCCAATCAATAAATGAGCTAAGGAACTTAAAAGGAACTTCTCTCCAGTGGAAGTCTAGAAAGCCCATAAATATATGAGAAAATGCTCTACATCATTAGCTCTAAGGGAAATGCAAATCAAAACTTCAATAAGATACCACCTCACTCCTGTTAGAGTGGCAAAAATTAAAAATTCTAACAACAACAGATGCTGGAGGGGCTGTGGGAAAAGAGGAACACTGTTACACTGCTGGTGGGACTGCAAACTGGTTCAGCCACTATGGAAAGCAGTGTGGAGAATCCTCAAAAAATTAAAAATGGAACCACCTTACGACCCAGCTATCCCACTCTTGGGTATTTTCCCAAAAGAGTTAGAATCAGTGTGTTATAGTGATGTGGCTTCCTCAATGTTTATAGCAGCTCAATTTACTATAGCTAGATTATGGAACCAACCCAGATGCCCCTCACTTGATGA
>PVKS010006702.1:0-30772 GCA_004027875.1 Aplodontia rufa
AGAGAGAGAGAGAGAGAGAGAGAATATCAGTTTTATTTAGCTTTTCATTTGGATTTTACTTCGACACTTCTTTGTGTATGAGGTGCTGGGGTATGAACCAGCATTCTTGCGCATGCCAGGCAAGTGCCCTAACCTCGGAGCCACCACTCCAGCCCCTCATTTAGTTTTTTTAAAAAGTAATAATTTTGGGGGCTGGAGCGGTGCCTTGGTGGTTATGGTGCTTGCCTGGCATGCATGAGTACATGGGTTCAAACCCCAGCAATCCACATACACAACTAGTATCAGAGCAACTAAAGCCATGTGAAAAACTCAATAAAAATTGATTCTCTCTTTCTCTCTCTCTCACTGTCCTTCTCTCTTAAAAAAAAAAGTAATAATTTTTTTTTATATAGAGAGGGAGAGAGAAAGAGAGAATCAACTTTATATAGTTTCTCATTGGGATTTTGTTGCTCCAACACTTAGTTGCTTATGTGGTGCTGGGGTTTCAACCTGGGTCCTCTCACATGCCAGGCTAGTGCTATACTGCTGAGTCACCACTCCAACCCCCTCATTTACTTTTGTGTATATTTTTTAGATTTTCCTTTTGATCATCATGGAAATTACATGTAACATCCTAAATTTATAGCAGTCTGGTTTGAATTTGTACCAATTTAAGTTTAAATGCAGATTAAAAACTCTATACAGCTCCATTTACTCTATTTTTTTTTTTTTACGTACTGGGAATTGCATGCAGGAGTGTTCTACCAATGAGTTACATCTCCAGCCCTTTTTAAATTTTGAAACAGGGTCTCACTAAGTATCTGAAGCTGGTCTCAAACTTGAGATCCTCCTGCCTCAGCCTCCTGAGTCACTGGAATTAAAAGGCATGTGACCATACCTGTATGTTGTTTTTGTGATAAATTACGTCTTCAGGTGTTGAATGCCCAGTAACATATTTTACAATTTTTAAATGCTTTTGTCTTTTAAATCACATAGTTAAAAAAAAAAAAGTGGAATTACAAACCTAAAATACAATAGCACTTGCTTTGGTATTTGCCCATGTAGTTAACTTTTATTGGAGTTTTTTATCATATGACTTCAAATTTCTGTTTGGTGTCCTTTTATTTCAGTCAGAATAACTTCTTTTGGCTTTTTTTGTAGGGTAGGTGTGGTGTTAAGTGATTCCTTCAGCTTTTTTTAAAATCTGGGAATGTCTTATTTTCGCCCTAATTTTTGAAGGACAGATTTACTAGATAATAGAATTTCAAATTGATAGTGTTTTTTTTTCCAACAGTTTAAATGTCATCCTACTCCCTTATGGAGTCTTTTTTTTTTTTTTTTTTTTTTTTTTTAAAGAGAGAAGGACAGTGACAGAGTAAGAGAGAAAGAATCAATTTTTTATTTAGCTGTTCATAACTACACTTCATTGTGACATGGTCCTGGGGTTCAAATCCACGTCCTTGTGCTGTTTACCGCTGAGCCACCACTTCAGCCCCTGGAGTCCATGTTTTGATGATAAATCAGCTTTTAGACTGATATGGATTCCCTGTACTTGACATGTTTCTTCCCTCTTGCTATTTTGAATATTGTAAAGTTGCTGTGGGCTTCAACAGTTACATGTCTTATGTGAATGTCTTAGTTCAACTGACTTGAAGTTCGTTGAGCTAGAACATGTACTTTCATGAAATTTGGCAAGTTTTTGGTCATATTTCTTCACACATTCTTACTGCCCTTTTCTCTTTTTCTTTCTGGAATTCCCATAATTTAGATGTTGTTTAAGTTGATGGTGTTCATTAAACCCTTATGCTCTGTTCAGATTTTTAAAATTCTTTTTTCTTCTGCTTCTTAGAATTTATAATTTCAGTAGTTGATTCTATCTTTGCATGCTCAGATCTGCAGTTACATTCCTTTAACTGAATTTGATTTAATTGCTTTCTTTTTGTTTTTTTAATGTGTTTTTTGTTGATTTTCTTATTTTGTCACATATTAGTTTTCTTATTTCCTTCTGTTCTTTGTTCATATTTCTCTTTAGCTCTTTGAACATGTTTATGACAGTTGATTTACTACTACTGCTGCTAGCCAGGGGTGGTACACGCCTGTAATCCTGACTGCTCAGGAGGCTGAGGCAGGAGGATTGAGAGTTCAGCGCCATCCTCAGTAACTTAGGCCTTAAGCAAATTAGCGAACCCCATCTCAAAATACAAAAATAAAAAAAAGCTAGAAATGTGGCTCAGTGATTAAGCAACCCCGTTCAACCCTGGCACCGCCCCCCCCCCCCAAGTCTGCTACTAAGTCCGATGTCTGCACTTCTTCAGGGATAGAGGTTTGTGTTAATTAATTTTGTTTCTTTTTATTTATTTAGTTATTTTTTTGAGATTGGTCTTGCTATGTTGCTCAGGTTGGTCTTGAACTCCTGGGCTTAGACAGTCCACCTGCTTTAGGTACCCCTGCTTCCCCCCAGGAACGGGGGCTACAGGCACATATGTGCCTTGATACCTGCTTCATTTTGTTTCTTTGAATTGGCTGTGCTTTAATGTTCTGTGTATGCCTTATGTTTTTGTTTTTGTTTTTAAATTGAACATTTAAATATTGGTAACTTTGGGGTGCTGGAGCGGTGGCTCAGCGGTTACGGCACTTGCCAAGTATGTGCGAGTACGTGGGTTCAAATCCCAGCACCATGTACACAAGGGAGTGTCAGAGCAACTAAAGCCACATGAAAAACTAAATAAAAAACCGATTCTCTCTGTTCCTCTCTCTCTTTCTCTCTCACTGTCCTTCTTTCTTAAAAAAAAAAAAAATCGGTAACTTTGAAAATAGCCTCTCCATTTGCTGGTTTCTTTTGATTGTTGAAGGCTATAATTATCTGTTTGTGTGATGCATTTTTGTTTTTTAAAGAAAAAGGGACAGTGTGAGAGAGAGAATCAATTTTATTTAGTTTCTTTATGTGGCTTTCGTTGTGCTGACGCTTTGTTGTGTACATGGTGCTGGGGTTCAACCTGTGTCTTGACGCATGCCAGGTGAGTGCTGTGACTGCTGAGCCACTGCTCCAGCCTTGTGTATTGTATTTTCTCAACCTTTTTTGTAGAAGCTGTTCTTTTCAATGTTTGGTACTGATGTCTGTTCCTTGCCTCATTTTCTTTCTTTTCTTTTTTCTTTTTTTTTTTTTAGAGAGAGGGATGTGGGGAGTGTGAGGGGGATCAATTTCATTTAGTTTTTCATGTGGCCTTGGTTGCTCCAACACTTCATTGTGTATGTGGTGCTAGGGTTTGAACCTGTGTTCTCATGCATGCCAGGCAAGTGCCGTAACTGCTGAGCCACCGCTCCAGCCCCCACACAGGTATTTTTGATTGCCCTTATTTTCCAACGAAGCTTTTCCCTCTCCTTGCAGACTTTATGGTCTATTTTATATCTCAGTTATAATCTTTTGCCCAAGATGACTCTTTGGTGTTTGGATTATCTTTCAATGTTTTTGAGTAATACCTGCTGCTTTTCTACTTTGATCAGGTTCTTAGGTGTAATGAGAAAAGCACCTTGCTCTTTAGGTGGTTTCCCAGACAAGTTAAAACAAACACATACACACTTATGAATAAGGTCTGTTCTGCTTCTTCTAGAACCAGGGACCAGGATCCACATTCAGATCATCATGCCAGGGAGAGGGTAGGACAAGGGCAAATTAAAAATTCCAAAGCTGGGGCTGGAGCGGTGGCTCAGTGGTTTCGGCGCTTGCCTGGCAAGCACAAGGACCTGGGTTCAAACCCCAGCACCACGTACACAACTAAGTGTTAGAGCAACTAAGGCCATGTGAAAAACTAAATAAAGTTGTTTCTCTCTTAAAAAAAAAAATTCCAAAGCTTCTCTATTAAGTAGATTTTTTTTAGGGAGCTCACTATTGTACCCAGGGAGCCTTGTCTTTGCAGTCCTCTTGCCTCTGGTTCCCTAGTAGCTGGGATTGTAGTCTAATGGCACTGTGCCAGGTTTTTGAAGTTGGCTTAATTCAGCTTTTTCTTGGTTACTGTAAACCTTTGACAGTTTTCAGATTTCTGATGAAGTTGGTTTTGACAGTTCTGCTTGTTGTTCGGTGTTTCTTTTCTTTCTTTTTCTTTTTTTTAAAGAGAGAGGGACAGTGAGAGAGAGAGAGAGAGAGAAAGAGAATCAAATTTTTTAGTTTTTCATATACCTTTCTTTGCTCCAGGACTTTGCTGTGTATGTGGTGCTGGGGTTTGAATTCGCATACTCACTCAGGTTAGGCAAGCACTGGGACCAAGCCACTGCTCCAGCCCCATTTTTCGGTGTTTCTGTGGGAGGATGAGAATTTGGAACTGTAGTTAGTCCTATATTTTGCTCGTGTTATCTGTTATTTTGTGTTTCCTTAATGATGAATAATGTTGAAGATATTTCGATATGTTCATTTGCTCTACTTTGTTGAAATGTCTGTTCAGTCATTTGTACATGTTTTTATTGGCTTGTGCATTTTCTTATTATTGGCTTGTGAAAGATCTTTGTATACACTGGATGACATTCTTTTATCAGGTGTGTTTGTAAAGTCATTCTTTTTGAAATTGTACTTTATGTCCTAAGAATTTTAGAGTAACTTTTGAATATTGCTTGATGTATAAGTCAAGGTTCATTTATTTTGCATGTGGAAATCACGCAGAGGCATTTTGATAGGGATTATGTGAATGGACTTTGATAAATATGGTGGAGTTTGACTCTTGACAAGGTAGGCAATTTTTTCCACATTTTTTTATTGGTGCATTTGTTATAGTTGTACATAATAATGGGATTTGCTGTTACTAATTCTTCCACACATACAGTATATCAGTATAATTTGGCCATTATACCTCCCTAGCATTTCCCCCTCCCTCACCACTTACCACTCCTTGGTCCCTTCTACTGATTTCCCTTTGATTAGTTTTTTTGACTTTTCCATCATTTATTTATTTTAAAGATAGGGACAGTGAGAGAGAGAATCAATTTTATTTAGTTTTTCATGTAGCTTTTATTGCTCTGATACTTCATTTTGTATGTGGTGCTGGGTTTTGAACCTGTGCTCTCTGCATCCCAGGCTAGAACTGTAACTGCTGAGCCAGTGCTCCAGCTCCTCCATTATTTATTTATGTATTTTTTTTTTTTTTTTTTAAAGAGAAGGGGAGAGTGGTTGGAGTGGTGGCTCAGCAGTTATGGCACTTGCTTGGCGTGCATGAGATGTGGGTTTAACACCAGCACCACATACGCAACTAAGTGTCAGAGCAACGACAGCCACATGAAAAACTAAATAAAATTGATTCTTTCTTTCTTGCTCTCTCACTGTCCCTCTCTCTCTTACAAAAAAAAAAAAAAAAGATGAGGGGAGAGGGCAGAGAGTAAACATTTTTTTCATTTGGTTTTGATTTTCCTTTATTTATTTATGTGTGTGGTAGTGGGTTTTGAACCCGGGTTCTTGTGCATGCCAGGCAAGCACTCTACCACCGATCCACCTCTTCAGCCCCTATAGTTCTTATTGATTGGGTGGGAATTTAGTATTTTTAAATTTAATTTTATTTTTATTTTTTAAGAGATAGGGACAGTGAGAGGGAGAGGGAGAGAGAAGGAGAGAATCAGTTCTATTTAGTTTTTTTAATTTGGCCTTTTTTACTCTGACACTTCATTGGGTACATGGTGTTGGGGTCTGAACTCACTTCCTTGTGTATGCCAGACAAGCGCCGCAACTGCTGAGCCACCAGTCCAGCCTTATTGTTTTTTTTTTTTAAAGAGTGAAGGAGAGAGAACCAGCTTTATTTAGTTTTTCATCTGGCCTTTGTTTCTCTGACACTTAATTGTGTATGTGGTGCTGGGGTTTGAACCTGGGTCCTTAACGCTTGCCAGGGAAGTGCTCCAACAGCTGAGCCAACACTCCAACCCTTATTTAGTATTTTAGAGGGGCAGAATATACTTTTTTTTATTCCTCCTCCTTTCCCTTCCCTTTTTCCCTCCTACCTTTCTTTTCTTCTCCCCTTCTTTTTCCTCAGTTCTACTAGACTTCCTTTAGCTCCTCTATTAATTTGTATTTGAATGGTTTTTAATGTAATCTTATCCTTCCCTCCTCTTTTCATTTATTTCACTCTAGCTCCCACATATGAGAAACATTTGACCTTTGAGTTTCTGAGTGGCTAATTTTACTTAGCTGATATTCTCCATTTCCATCCATTTACTACCAAATGCTACAATATCATTCTTTTCAGTAGCTGAGTAGAACTCCATTTGTGTGTGTGTGTGTGTGTGTATGTATATCACAATTTCTTAATCCACTCATTTAATGATTAGCATCTTGGTTGATTCCACAATTTAGGTATTGTGAATTATGCTGCTTTAAACATTGATGTGACTGTGTCGCTGTAGTATGCCAGTTTTAGATCTTTTGGGAATATACCCAGGAGTGGGATAGCTAGGTCACAGGGTATAGAATTCTTTTAACCTATTGGATTGCTAGTTATATGGGAAAAGACAATTCCCAATGAGAGCTGACCCATTTTTTTTCAGCTTGACAGAAAAGTTTTTAGTGAGTATACTCCAGTTGTGAATCCTTTGCCTACTTGGACTCCTATCCTTAATAGCGTAATAAATAATATAATTAGTAGAATATAATATAAGTACACTGCTAGCCTTGTGGGTAAAATTAGACTGAGATTTGGAGGAGGGAGATGGTTCTGAGTCAAGGGGTGGGGGTTGGGGCATGCCTGTGGCGACTCCCCATGGCAATAGGAAAAATCATCTACAACTCAGTAGTTTGAGTTAATAAAGAGAGAGAAGTAAACTCTGAGAGTTGGAAGGTACCTGAAAAGACTGTGTAGTCCAGAAGTCTTGTCTTTTTAAAGAAAAGCATGAATTTTAATATAGTATGTAATGATACATTATTACTACAATAGATAAATATATAGTAATCATAGCTACATTATTATTAGAATAGATAAATATAGGTTATGTATCATTCCTGGATTATTAACTCTCATTTCACCCAGCACCACATAGACAATGAAGTATCAGGGCAATGAAAGCCAAATGAAAAACTAAATAAAATTGATTCCTTCTTTCTCTCTCACTGTTTCTCTCTCTTAAAAAAAAAAAATTGGGCTGGAGCGGTGGCTCGGTGGTTGTGGCACTTGCCTGGCATGTGCAAGTACACGGATTCAAACCCCAGCAACCCATGTACACAACCGAATGTCGGAGCAACTAAAGCCATGTGAAAAACTCAAAAAAATTGATTCTCTTTCTCACTGTCCTTCTCTCTTTAAAAAAAAGTAGTTAAAAAACAAAACAAAACAAAACCCCAGTACCACATATACAAATAAGTGTCCAAAAAATAAAAACCAGATGAAAAAATAAAACTGATTCTCTTTTTCTCTCTCCTACTCTCTCCCTTTCTCTTTTTTTTTGGAGGGGGGGAAACAAGCCTGGGGATGTGGCTTAGTGGTTAAGTGCCTTTGAGTTCAATTCCTCGTAACTCCCCCATCCCCATCCCCTGCACACACACACACACACACATGCACGCACACACACAAGAATGTTGTCATACAAGTGTTTTGACTTTATTGTAGGATTTATCTAATATCTGCTGTCTTAATGTATTTTGGCTGCTATAATAAAACTCCATAAACTGGGTAGCTTATGAACAATAAGAATTTATTTCTTACAGTTTTAGAGTCTGGGGAATCGAAGATCAAGGTGGTAGCAAATTTTGTCTCTGGTGAGGGCTACTTTCTGTTTTATAGATGGTGACTTTTTTTAAGGAGAGAGGGAGAAAATTAATTTTATTTATTTTTTCATCAAGCCTTTGTTTCCCTGACATTTAGTTGTGTACATGGTGCTGAGGTTTGAACTCAGGTCTTTGTGCATGCTAGGCAAGTGCTTCAACAGCTGAGCCATTGCTCGAGCTACCAGATGGTGACTTCTTGCTGTGTCCTCTTGTGGTGGTAAGGGAGAGAGGTATCTCTTGGGCCTCTTTTATAAGATGTTATTTATAAAGGCTGTAATTTCATTCATGAGGGTTCTGCTCACTTGACCTAATGACCACCCAGAGTCTCCATCTTCTAATACCATCAGGAGGGTGGAGGGTGGGGGCGGGAGACATAAACATTTAGATGATAGCTCTCACATTTGTTTAATTTGGAAAGTAAACCAGTTACAAACTTGAATACTTGATTATCAATTTTGAATAATTTGTCAGTTCTTACAATTGATCAGCACCTATGTAGTAGCATCATATGGCAAATTCTTGATCTAGTCTTGGTGCTCTCAAACTTTAGTGTGCTTTTTTTTTTTTTTTTTTTTTTAAGGGCTGAGGACCAAACTCCCGGCCTTGCGCATGCTAGGCAAGTGCTGTGCCACTGAGCTAAATCCCCAACCCCTTTAGTGTGCTTTAGAATCACCTGGATGGCTCATTGAAAACAGATTTCTGGACTCACCACTGGAATTTTTGATTTAGTAGATCTGGGGTGAGGAGAGAACATACATTTATAACAAGTTTAATGCTGCTGGTTTGGTGACCTCACTTTTAGAACCACTATTTTAGGCAAGAAGAGAATTGTTCATATCTCCTTTGGTTTTCTTTCTTTTGGACTAAACATTTATAGTTCTCCTAATGGTTGTTGGAAAACTATTGCAATTTGTAGGTATGCTAATATTTACTATTGCCATAGCAATGTTTCATTTGTAAGCTTGTTTCTCCTTCTATATTTCTCTTGCTGTTAAGCATACCACCCAAGCCAGAAAACTGCAAGTCATTCTCAATGCCTTCTCCTTAACTCCTTATTTTAAGAATCATTTGGCTGAAGAAATGATAGAAACCAATATAGTCTAATTTAAGCAGAAAAGAGCTGCTTATAAGGGTATCCCATTGAACCACACAACCTGGAGGTTTGGGCTGGAGCGGTGGCTCAGCCATTACCACGTTCCTAGGCATGTACGAGGACATGCACCACGTGCACAATGAAGTGTCAAAACAAAGAAGGCCACATGAAAAACTAAAGTTGATTCTCTCTTTCTCTCTCTCTCATTCACTGTACCTCTCTCTCTCTCTCTCTTTTTTTTTTTTTTGAAGAAAAGTACAGAGAAAGAATTTAGTTTTGAGTTTTTTCACATGGTTTTCGTTGCTCTGACACTTAGCTGTGTACGTGGGTGCTGGGGTTTGAACCTGCGTAGTTGCACATGCCAGGCAAGCGCCTTAACCCTTGAGCCACCTCTCCAGTCCTGTCCCTCTCTCTTAAAAAAAAAAAAATCCTGGAGGTTTGTTAGACTTCATAAGGGACTGGAAATGCAGAGAACTTCAAGAAGTTAAGGTGAACGCTTATAAGGAACAACTTCTCACGACTCTTCTGTAGGGCTACATGTGGTTCTGTCTTACTTGCTTGGTTTTCCAATCCTGTTCTTTGATTACTTCTAAGTAAATTCAGTAGTGCTTTGCTATTTTAAAATCAGTCTAGTTGAGCAAAGGAAATAAGGTACAAAAGAGTTCATTTTGAGTGATTGTATTCATATCAAGTTTTTGTACTTTGTATAGTTTTTTATGCCGTTAATTACCTGGAGATCCCCGGGGTGGGGTGGGGGAGTGTCAGGAATAGTGAATAGAAGGAAGTGCAAGGGAACTTTCTGGTATACTGATGTTATTTCTTTCTTTTAATCTTGATACTAGTTATATGGGTATATTCACTTTGTGAGAATTCACTGTGTTACATGCTTAGGTATGTGTACGTCTCTGCAATGAGTAAAATCCTTTCAGTAAAAGTTAAAAACACATCCAACTTTCAAGTTAAATTTCATATCTAATTTGTTTTCTCCCTTTGCCAGATTTTGACAGAAGAGACTAGGAATAAGAAAGCTTATGATCGATTTTATTTTTTTCTTCCCTCTGTTTTCTGACTTCTTTTCTTTGGTGTGTCCTGATGGGGAATAGGGTGATTGGAAAGGATATGTGTTTCTCTTAATTGATGTTGACTACTGAGTCCTCCCTTGGTTGTTTTCTTCTTTGGTTGAGATTGATTGTCATCCATATAGTGTAGCAGGCATCTAGATGCTGGTTCTCTCCTGTAACTTGGTTGTAAGTTTTTTTTGGGATGGAACTTTTCCCTCTCCACATTGCCTTCATGCAGGATATACACTGTAGGTTGATGTCTTCCGAGATCTCTTCCCTTCCTTTCTCCCAGGGCTTCTTGCTGTGGGTGTTACAAAAGTGAGAGGCCAGCTCTCCATAGTGGGTTACCAGCATTATTGCCCAAATCCAGCTTTCTTCCATGGTTTTTCTTTAATCCTTAGGTACTATTTTATCCATGACACACCAAATGGTAGAAATATACGTTGCTCTCTTGCTATATTTTTACATCATTATCTACTATTTCCAGTTCCTCTTTCTCACTGTTCATTCCCACTACAATTGCCTTGACATATAAGTTGCTTTGGTCATTCAGTGTCTCAACTTCCCCTTTATCCTTTTATCCATTTGTGTGCTTGAACATTGGTAAATAATGTTCTGGATGGTCATTACCAACCAATACTAGGATTTTCCCATGTTTATGAACTCATTAATCATAAACATATGACCTTAGGGAGTTTCTTCCCGTTCATCTTGTCTCAGAGAAGTGGACATTTTCCCATTATTTTCCCCTTTGTGGCTTTTAGTGTTCCATGGTGCTAGTTAACTTGAATCTTCCATTTTCTCTCTTTCCTTCCTTCCCTTCCTTAGGGTTCAACACCTAAATGCTATGCAGGTGTTTTACCACTGAGCTGCACCCCCAATCTTGAGTCCTATTTTTCAAATGCTGAGTGACAAAAGTATCGGTTATTTCTTCTTATGCTTACTTTGTCACTATAATATCCAGATTAGTTTGATGTGCTGTTTATCTGTGTTTGTTTTAGCTTCTGTAATAGTTCATTTTCTGTTATTGTAACATTGTTGCTGTAACTAAATATCCAAGTCTGGTAACTTTATAAAGAAAAAAGTTTATTTAGCTCACAGCTCTGGAGAGCCAAGATCATTTGCCTTTTCTCTTTGAGGGTCTTTTGTCTGCATCACAGCATGTAAATGGCTTCATAGTGTGAGTACATATGAGACCTAGATCACATGGTGAAATAAGGAGCCAGAGAGATATAGGGGCCAGGCTTGCTATTTTTATAACAGCTCACTCTTGAGGGAACTACCCACGGTTCTTGGAGGACAACTTTAATTCCTCCTAAGGGTGGGAACACTCGTACAGATCTAATTACCTTCTCTTAAAGGTTCTACTACTTCTCAGCATAGCCATATTGAGGATCAAGTTTCCAGCCCATGAACCCTTCCTTAGGGGACAAACCACATCCAAACTTTAGTAGCCACCAATATGTGCCTCATTGTTCTTATTTTTCCTGCTATTTAATACTGTTAATTAGGTGGGCATTGCCTTAAAAATATCTTGATGATATTGTATATTGCTTACTGAGTGAGGAGGGTAGAGGCATTGGGGTAGAGTGATAACTAGACTAAAATGAAGCAAAAGGGAAACGCTGTCAATGTTTCATATTGTCTGTCTTATCCATACTATTTTTTTACTTTTTTATTTGAAAACATATATTTAGTTCTTATTACATGCATATGAATAAAGCTCTAAGTTTTAATTTAGGACTACGTGAATGTTAGTGGTTAATTCTAACTTTGTTTAATAGGTAAAGGAAGGTTTGTTATTTGATGATTTATTTAAACCCAGGCATGGTGGCCTGTGCCAATAGTCCTAGTTACTTGGGAGGCTGTGGCTGGAGATTGCTTGAGTCCAGGAGTTCCAGGTCAGCCTAGGCAACATAGTGAGATTCTATCTCAAATAACAACAACAATAATAGCAAACCCCCAAATTTTTCTTTACTGGATATAGGAAGAGTGTGAATAAAAAGAAAAGTAACTAAATAAATATAATCAGACGTGTACTCATTATGAATAAATATATTCCATCAAAATGTCTTGTAGCCTTCTTGATGCTTCCTTTGGCATTTCATATTCAATATCCCATGTCCTTGCTTAATATACCACGCTTTTATTAAGCGCTGTGTTTCTGGCTTTAGCTATTGAGTGGAAAATAGAAAATATTGACACTTTATAACTGTAATGAATGTTGTGGAGATGTTTAAAGGTCTTATGCTTCAGAAAAGTGACTAAAAACTAATATTTTACTCTTTTCTTTCTGAAGGATATGGTAACTGGACTTAGTCCCCTGCTCTTCAGGAAGCTCAGTAATCCTGACATCTTTTCATCTACTGGAAAAGCTAAACTCCAGCGACAACTTAGTCAGGATGACTGTAAGTTACGGAGAGGAAGTCTGGCCAGTTCGCTGTCAGGTAAATATCTGATTTTGTTTAAATGGAGACTGGGGGGTGTCACTGAGTGTTAGAGCCTGCTTTGCATGTATGACCCCCTGGGTTTAATCCCCAGAATCAAAATAAAAAAATAAACAAAAAGTGAAAACAAACAGCAAACAATAACAAAATAAAAAGAAATGTGGGACTGTATTGTTAATATTTAGGGTTATATCCAACTGGGCACTTGACAACCTCTTCTCTGGTAGTCCTTTTAGTCTTGTATGGGATGCTCCTAGGTAAGGCTGTTTTCTCTTACTGTTTCTTCTTCATGGACTCTGAATGCTAACCACCTGAACCTGTAGGTATTTTTTGGCTAACCAGTGCTCCCGGCTACATTCAGATTAATTTTTCTTTCCTCCTACTTCTGTAGATTTCACATCCTTTCCTCTTTTTGATGTTCCTTTTCTCTCTATGCCCCATACCTAAATTCATATGCCTCCCCATATCCTTCAATGAAAAGGCAATTAAAAAATTCAAGGGAGGGGCTGGAACGTTGGCTCAGTGGTTACAGTGCCTGCCTGGCATGTGCAAGGACCCAGGTTCAAACCCCAGTACCACGTACACAACAAAGTGTCAGAGCAATTAAAGCCAAATGAAAAACTAAATAAAATTGATTATCTTTCTCTTACTAGTATGCAATCCTCTCTAAAAAAGAGTCTATTTGACCATAGCTAAAAATGTTAGTTAAGTAGAGAAGAAAGCATAATCCTACCATACTCCTTTGTCCAATAGTAAATAATTTTCAATTTTTTTTCTTTCAGTTCATATTCAGGTTATTCCTTTGTTTTATCTTCTCACTCGTGTATTTAATTTTTATTTTGCCAATCATGTATTTAATCACATATAGATAATTCTTGTTTGCTGTTTTATAGAATTCTGATCATCTTTTAGAGATGTGATTATAATTGTCCATGCGTAAATAGATTTTTTTAAAAAAAATTTAAAGTTTTTTTTAATATTATCTCTATCAAGTCTTTTTTTCTTTGAGCACTAAACAACTGAAATGAGTCTTTTACTCTGAAATGCTAAATCCCTTCTATCCTGTGAGGTAATTACATGACTACTAGGTTATTGTAGAAATGTAGTTGTGTTTGAATGTTCTGGCTGTAGAATTTTCATGTAATCTGATTTCAGCATCGTGTCTTGTTTTATGCCTGTGGAGGTATTTTCATTTCTGAGTACTGAACCTAAGATTTAAAAAAATATTTTTTTTTATTAAGGAATTGAGTTATTGTACAACATAAATGCATATAAAGTAACAATATGATATGCATTCGTTCTTAAATCAGAATTACCCCCACATCACCCACACCCCAGTCTCTTGATTCTTCTAAATTTCGCCCCTACAAGTGATATAAATGCTTGGATTGTGAATTTTCCAGAATTAAATGATCGCATAAGTATTATTTGGATTCTTATCTCTTCCTATCCTCCCTCCCTTTATCCTCCCCCCACCTGTTCCTTCCTGCACCAAACCTAAGATTTTGCAGGGCAAGCTGATACCCCTCTTAACTGTAGCCTCCTCTATGATTATTATAGCTTGTAAGTTTCTTTATCCAGTTTCATTGGTTCTAATCCACCTATTCGATTTAGAGCCTCCTCCTCAAAAGAAAACAAAATACATGAAAACAAAAACCAAAACAAGCATTCCGCAAAATATATGTATTTTGTTTATTTATAAAATTGTTATGTTTTAGGGGAGATGGTGGTACTGGGACTTGAACATAGGGCCTCACGTGTTGCTACACAACTGCACAACCACTGAGCTTTGGCCACAGCTCTTTCCTAGAATATTTTTACCTCT
The DNA here is from genome assembly GCA_004027875.1 of Aplodontia rufa. NCBI lineage: Eukaryota > Metazoa > Chordata > Mammalia > Rodentia > Aplodontiidae > Aplodontia > Aplodontia rufa. The sequence goes on from PVKS010006702.1 coordinate 14,138, forward strand.
TCATGGTCAGTCAGTGTCTGTCTGTTTTGTTATGATGTAGAGGACAAAACTTAAAGCAGGGGGGCTGGAGGGGTGGCTGGGCGGTTAGGGCGCTTGCCCAGCCTGCGCAAGTAACAGGTTCAAACCCCAGCATACGTACACAACTAAGCATCGGAGCAATGAAATCCATGTAAAAAACTCAATAAACAATTGATTCTCTATGTCTTTGTTTCTGTCTCTGTCTCACTCTCACTGTTTAAAAAAAAAAATCTTAAAGCATGTGCTCACCGTGCTACTTTTTTCATTTTTGTTTTATTATTTTGGTGCTGGAGATCAATTCTAGGTCCTTACTCATGCTAAACACATGCTTTACTACTGAGCTACCCTCAGCCCTCATCTCACTATCTTTAACTGGGAGTGTTTTATGCATTCATCTGTTGAATTCTAAAAATAGTAATTAGAATTTTTTAAAGGTTTTCTTTTTTTTCCTGTATTTGTTTTACTAAAAGGGCTATTTTTCTATTTTCTATTTGCTTATAATATTCCTTTCATTTTATGTTATTTATTTCCCTCAAATTCTTGGCAGCCCTGTTATGCTTCAAGTTCTTACTGATATGTGCTCAAATAGGTTTCTAAAGTTGTATGAACTCATTTACCTAGCAGGCTCTTACTTTGAAGAGGAATATGATACTAGTATTTGTATCTGTGGGTAGGATGAGTCAACAAACTAGCTTCCTTAAGAATATATAGGTGAGGAGTAGGCAGGTGGTTTGGAGGATTGTGTAACATTTGTAGAATAAAGGAAAGAAGGTAGGTATGCAGGCTCTTCTATAGGCTTGTGAAAATTTTGAGTAGAGAACCATTATCATCATCATTTTTTTGGTGCTGGAGATTAAACCTAGGTCTTGTGCATGCAAGGCAAGTGCTATACTACTGAGCTATACCCAGCAATATTATTATGACTTTTGTGGAGGATTTTAAGAAAGAAAGACTTCCCAGTAAAACATATATTTGAAAAAGGACTTAAAGATAACTAGATTTTTAAAAATATATTGTGTTTTTCTGATTAGAAAGTAAAATAGACTCGTAAAAAATTTTAGTATAACTGGGTGTGGTGATACACATCAGTAATCCCAGCAATTTGGGAGGGTAAGGCAGGAGGATTGTAAGTTCAAAGCCAGCCTCAGGAACTTAGTGTGGCCTTAAGCAACTTAGCAAGATTCTGTTTCAAAATAAGAAAAGGGGTGGGGATGTGGCTCAGTGGTTAAGTGCTCCTAGGTTCAGTCCCTGGTACAAAAAAAAAAAAAAAGTAAAAGTACAAAAACATGTATTGTGTCAAAGTGAAAATCTTCCTCATCTTTACTTTCTTCTTCATCTTAGTTGTTTTAATTTAGTTTTGCCAAATTGCTGTCTGAATGAGTTATATCATATTTTGTTTGCAGCAAAACAAGAAAATTCCAAATAATTAGGTTTTTTCAGCACAGAACGAGTTAAGTGAATTAGGTGGTTAAGATTAAGCCAATTGACAGCATAAGGCAATAAGGTTGAGGTTGAGTGAGTGAATGGGTGTGAAAAAGAGTGGAAGGAGATGAGACCAGGAAGATAATCTGGATTTATGGGAGTCTTTTTAGAATGTTAAAATGTTTGGCTTAATTCTTTACACATTAGGGGGCCAACAGAAGTTTTTAGGGGAGGAAATGATACTACCACATTTATTTTTGATCATTAGTAGCAGTGTGAAGAATGTTGTGAAGACAGGGAGAAAGTGTGACTTGCACATCAGCTGGGAAGTTACTGTAGCTTTAGACACAGTCCTTAGAAGTGATTTTTAGAGAGATTAAGGCAGTCAGTAAGCCTGACTGAGCCCTTGGAGTCTTGTTAGAGCAGTATAGATTGTTTGCCTTTTGAATCCTAAGGGCCAGACTTGTTTAGGAGCATTTGTCCATACCATTCTTGTTGCTGTGAGTTGGTGAGAAACCAAGTAGTTTGGGAATGGAAAACTCCCATACTGTTGGTTGGGTGTCAAGGTGGGAGGTTGGCATGGTGTGGAATATTACTGAAAACAGTCAATTCATTTCAGTATCCTACTTGTGGTTCTTACCATCACCAAACATTTGGAAATTCTAAAGGACTATAGATTATAAAATGGATAAAGAAGAACCTACTTTGTATCAGTATGATTTTATCCACTTGATGTTATTGCACTTGTGTTTTTTGGTTCATTAATCAATTTATAATTACATGTATATTTTTTGACCCTTTTTGTTTGAAGGCAAGCAGCTGCTCCCTTTGTCCAGCAGTGTACACAGCAGTGTGGGACAGGTGACTTGGCAGTCTTCAGGAGAAGCGTCAAACTTGGTTCGAATGAGAAATCAGTCCCTTGGACAGTCTGCACCCTCTCTTACTGCCGGCTTGGTAAGTGGTGGTAAAGAGTTTGCGAACAAACTCTTGATCCTCATTTGTCATTGACACATTTGTTATTTATCTTTTAAGGATTTAGGTTCTCAAAGTGAAGTTTAGAACAAAATTGGAATTTTCATTCAATATATTCTGATTGCTGACTCAGGCTGTCACTGTCACTGGTACAAATTAGTGAGTGTCAAGGAAAAGATTTGAGTATGGTTGAAATGTCAATGAATATATTTCCTGGGAAAGAACTTTTCTTTTTGTAGAAATTATTTTAAATTTTGTGAAGTTGTGTCGTGTAAAGAAAGAAGCAAGAGGAGGAAATAGAGATGAGAGTGATTGCAGCTCAACAGTAATACAGATTTATTGGGAGAAACCTGTGGATGGGGGCCCCAGTAGAGTCTGGGACCCCTCTTCTGCTTATGGACTAGGGTAGATACCAGGGCAAAGGGAAAAGAAGATTAGAGCGTTGCTAGGGAGTTGTCAAGAAGGGTCCTTTCTTATGGAGTATTTAAGGTTTCTTTGCATGGTGGTGGAATGTTGTAGGTGGGTCTGAGGTTTGGGATTAAATGGGTCTGGGGTTTAGGGATTGGTGGGTCAGGGATTTAGGGATAGGTGGGTCCAGGGTTTAGGGATTAGGTGGGTCTTGTTCTAAGATGGAGGATAAGATTCAAAATGGTGTTGCCTAGGTTAAGTTCTACCTAACATATTGCTTCTCTGTACAACTCTGTGGTATACAGTTCGTGATAGAGAACATGTTTGGCACATGATAGGCACTTAAATATATATTAGATGAAAGAACGAATCTTTTCTTTGCCTGGGCTTGTTACGATAAGCTGGGCCTTATAAAGATTTGTAGTCTGGGCATGTTGTTTTCTGCCTGTTATTGGGGATCATATTGTTTTACATTCAGTGGTTCTGTCTGGGTATCTAAGATACCCATTGACTTTCTGCCCATCTCACACTCTTCCTTCTGACCCCTAGGATAAAGTATAATAGTAATTTTCAAGGTACAGTAACAAACTTGTTTCCATTAAAATATAATCTAATCTGTAATTTGGAATTATAATGTTTTACATGGAAGAGAAAGCTTTACCCATTTGTTCACTCTGGGAGGAGGGCATGGGGGAGGAAGTCTTGAATGCAGTAAGAAGAAATTGATTTTTGGACCAAATGATTTCCTGAAATTACCTGAGGACTTTTTTTTTTTTAAGAAAGAGAGAGAAAAAAAGAGAATTAATTTTATTTTTTTTATCTGGCGTTTGTTTCTATGACACTTTGTTGTGTATGTGGTGCTGGGGTTTGAATCTAGGCCCTTGTGCGTGCCAGGCAAGTGCTCCATGCACTGAGCCACTGCTCCAGCTCCAAGTTTGGTATTCCTAAACTGTAGAGAGAACCAGGATTACTCATGGAACTTCTCCCTTCTCTAACTTTTTATTTTGAAAATTTCAAACCTACAGAATAATTGAACAAATGGTATAAACTATTACCTGAGTTGACCAATTTGTGAACATTTTGCCATGTTTGTTTTATCTGTATATATTTTTATTTCTTTCCTGAAACATTTTAAAGAAAGTAAGACATTATTACACTGTATCCTTAAATATTTTTCCTAAGACAAGTATAATCTCCTAAATTACTACAGTATGTTATCAGGTCCAAAAAGTTTAATATTAATTTAATAATAGTATCTAATGTAAAAACTATATTCAGATTTCCCTACCTGGTCCCAACATGTCCATGAAAGCACCCATCTACTCCTGTTTAGCCTTCGAAACTTAAAAAATAAAATATGGGCACATGCATCCTCATAAAGTCTAAGGGTAGTTCTAGGCATCTGGATTTTCCTTGAAATGTTATACCTAATTCTAACACACATTAGAACTACTACCACCAAGGTAAAACCTGAGTGTTTGATTTTAAGGTGGTGTTTTGTAGAAGGGATTCCTAAACTTAGGTTGCTGAAGTCCTAGACCAGGTGAAGTAGAGTATAGTCATACTTAGTATTTGTGGAGGATTGGTTCTAGGAGCCTCAGTTACCAAAATCTTCAGATCTCAAGTTTCTTATACTAGTGGCACTGTTTTTGCCTATAATTTATGCACATCCTCCCATATACTTTAAATCGTTTCTAGATTACTTATATCTTTATATTGTGTAGACACAATTGTTGTATTATAAACACATTTTAAAGGATACAAATAAACAAAGAGATAAAGAGCTACATAGTATCTGGAAGGGTACTGAGTGCTAGAGCTTCTGCCCCTGTGAATTGGTACCTGCCATCTTCCTGGCATGTGGATGAATTCCCTGGCTTGTAAGCCAAGCTTCCATGTGCTTAGCTGTCCAGGTGCTCTAAACCCTTTCTTTGTTTTTTCATGGAGATTTAATTGCATAAACATGATTGAAACTGACAATTGTTTAGAAATGTGGTTGAATACAAAAGATACTACCTAATGCTAACAGGCTGAGTGGGGAAATCCATAAGCAAGGCCAGGCTGTTTAGATTCTGCTTGGCCTCTCTGTGCAGAATTCCTTTTTCTTAGGTATGAGGTCAGACTCCTTCTGAAATAGGGGTCTTGCACCAGCAGATGAGATAAATCAGAGAATTTCTTTATAGCAGGTTCCAAGACAGAATGGTGAGGGGCAAGTACAGAGTATGTTTTTAGTTTCAGTATCCTGCCTTGGGGAAGAGAAATTCTAGTTTCTCTGGAAAAAAATGGGTAGGTGAAGAAAAGGCAGGACAAGGTCAGCTTTTACTTTCAGAGGCCTAAAAGTGTTCCAACTTTATAACAAAAGATTGTTTTTCATCTTTATCACTCTGAAGCTCTTCTGAAGCTGCTTCAGGAACCAACGACAAAGCCAATACTTTTGACTTAATTGTTTTGGTCATTTAGGAAAGAATAGGGTTTTTGAGTTTTGAGCAGGCTAACCCTGATTAAAAACCAGAATATATATGCCATAATAATCACCAGGTGAGATTCATATAAAATAAAATTAATCATTTTAGAGTGTATGTTTTGATAGCATTTAGTACATTCATAATGTATGCAGTCACCACCTACAGAAAAGTTCTACCAACATTTCAGCACCCTAAAAGAGAACTGTCAACCCATTAAATAGTCATTGTTTTTTCTACACTTAGCCATGGCAGTCACAAATGTACTTTCTGATTCTGTGGATTTACCTGTTCTGAATATTAATGTAATATGTCATGTAATATGTCATGTTTTACCCAGAGCACTGTACCACCAAGCCACATCCCCAGCTCTTTTTATTTTGAGACAGGGTCTCGTTAAGTTGCTGAGGCTGGCCTTGAACGATCTTGAGATCCTCTTGCCTCAGACTCTTGAGTTGCTGGTGACTTTTTTTCATTTATCATGTTTTAAGGTTTTTATATTGTAGCATGTATCAAAACTTTATTCCTCTTTATGGTTGAATAAGATTCCATTATATGGATATACAGCAATCCCACCTTATCTTTACCTTGGCTTTTCAGGGTTTCAGTTACCTGAGGTCAACCGTAGTCCAAAAATTTTAAATGGAAAATTCCAGGAATAAACAGTTCATAAATTTTAAATTACACACTGTTTTGAGTAGCTCTGTGAAATTTTATACCTTTCTGCTCTGTTCTGCCTGAAACATGAGTCATCCCTTTGTCCAACTGTCTATGCTATCCACCTGTTAGTCTCTTAGTAACCATGTTAGTTATCAGATCAACTATTCTGGTGTTACAGTGCTTGTGTTCAGGTTACTCTTATTTTACTTAATAATAGCTCCAAAATTTAAAATCAGTGATGATGGAAATTTTGTTACACAATATATTTTGTTAGTAGTTATTATTTTTATCTTACTGCCTAATTTATAAGTTAAACTTTATCATAGGCATGAATATTGCTAAGGTTTGGGTATGGTTTATGTCCTAAGGGTTTATGTATCAGAAGCTTTGTCCCCAGTGTGTTGATGTGAAGAGATGGTGGGTTCTGGAGTGGTGGCTCAGTAATTAAGTTTATGACACTTGCCTGGGATGAAAGAGGATGCAGGTTGATACCCCAGCACCATGTACACAGTGAAGTGTCGGAGCAATGAAAGCTACATGGAAAACTAAATAAAATTGATTTCCTCTTTCTCTCTTTCTCACTGTCCCTCTCTTTCTTTAAAAAAGAAAAAAATAAATAAAAATGGTGGTGGGAGGCTGGAGCAGTGGCTCAGCAGTTATGCGCTTGCCTGGCATGCACAGGTACTCGAGTTAAAACCCCAGCACCACGTACACAACAATGCCTTGGAGCAACGAAAGCCACATGAAAAACTAAATAAAAAATTGTTTCTCTCACTCACTGTCCCTCTCTCTCTCTCTCGCTCTGTCTCTCTCTCTCTTTTTTCTTGGGCACCGCGAGAGGGAGAGAGAGACAGAGAATCAGTTTTATTTAGTTTTTCACGTGGCTTTCGTTGCTCTAACACTTCATTGCGTACGTGGTGCTGGGATTTGAACCCATGTCCTTGTACATGCCAGGCAAATGCCGAACCACCACTCCAGCTCCTGTCCCTCTCTCTTAAAAAAAAAAAAATGGTGAAACTAAGAAGAGGAGAGGGGCTAGTTAGAGGTCATTAGGTCCTTGTGGGTGCTACTCTGGGAAGAGATTAAGGTGGTTTTTTGTTAGACCTTGCCCCAGAGGGTTTGTTACTTCTTACCATAGGGTTATTATAGAAGTGCGTCTGGCTCCTCCTTGCTGTCTTGCTTCCTGCCTTGCCATGTGCTCTCACCATTGTAATGCCATCTGCCATGATGTGATAAATATAGACAAGGGAGGGACCTTCACACAGGCTGAATTGATGAGGCTGCCTGATCTTAGACTTTGAGCCTCCAAAACTGTGAACCAAATAAACCTCTTTTCTTTATACATTATCAAACCTCAGATGTTTTATTTTAGTAACAGAGAACTACTAAAGACATATAGGCAAAAATGTAGTATATACTATATATTTGTACTATCCACAGTTTGAGGCATCCACTACAGGTCTTAGATCATATCTACCCAGGATAAGGGGGAACTGCTGTACCACATAGTTTTTACTCATTCGTCAGTTCATGGACTTTTGGGTTGTTAACATCTTTTGGCTATTGAGAATAGTGCTGCTGTGAACATTTGTGTATATAAATATTTGTTTTGAATATCTGCTTTTAGTACTTTTGGGTATATGCCTAGAGTGTAATTACTGGGTTATGTGATAATTCTATGTTTAACTTTTTGAAGAACCACCAAATTTTTGATTTTCTATAATTTTTTTATATTCTCACCAATTAAATATGAGGGTTCCACTTTCACTACATATTTATCAATACTTCTTTTCCTTCTCCTTTTTTTTTTTTTTTAGCCATCCTAGTCAGTATGAAATGGTGTCTCATTGTGGCTTATTATATTATATTTATTTTATTTTTTTTAAAGTGAGAGGGGGACAGTGAGAAAGAGAGAGAGAGAGAGTCAGCTTTAGTTTTTCATCTGGTTTTTGTTGCTCCGACACTTAGTTGTGTATGTGGTGCTGGGGTTTGAATCGGGGTCCTCATGCATGCCAGGTTAAGCATGATCCTGCTGAGCCAACACTCCAATCTCTGGTATATGTTTTTTTGAAAGAGATAGATAGATAGATAGATAGAGAGATAGAGTGAGAGAATCGATTTTATTTAGTTTTTCACGTGGCTTTCGTTGCTCTGACACTTCATTGCGTACATGGAGCTGGGTTTGAACCCCCGTCCTTGCACATGCCAGGCAAGTGCTGTAACCACCAAACCACTGCTCTAGCCCCATGGCATATGCTTTTAAAGGAAGTAACAAAAATCCATGACATTCCTTAGAATCTTTTTCCACCATTCTTTTTGAAAAACATTATTTTAATTTACAGATCATTCCATCATTCTTAACTCATTTTTTTTTTTTGCTGATATTTCACATGATTTCAAAGAGGAAAATCCAGACATTTGTTTTATCTACTTACGTGTTACAAGAGATTCCAAATTCACCCTCTTCCCCTTACCATCATACCTTTCAAAGCTGTGGTTTTGTGTTTTCTACTGAAAAGGATATCTATTTATCTATGTATCTATCCTTTATTAAGATAACATTTACATAGAATAACATTCTCCTGTTTTGTGTGTTCAATTCGATGACTTTTGGGAGGTGTACCCAGGTGTGTCACCACTACCATAATCATGATGCAGATATGGAACAGTCATGGTATGGAATAAATATCACCCCAAAAGTTCTCTCATGTCCCTTTGCTGTCGGTTCTCTCTCCCCAGTCCTAGCCCCAGCCCTTAGCAATAATAGATCACTGTGGTCTTGCCTTTTCCAGAATAAAATAGAAATAGAATTATTTAGTATGTCAATTTTTGTGTCTGACTTCTTTTACTTAGGATAATACTTTTGAGCTTCCTCCAAGCCATTCTGTTTTTGTTTCTTTGTTTTTGTTTTTGATATCAGGAATTGAACCCAAAGGGTGCTTTACCACTGAGCCACATCCCTTGCCCCTTTTATTTTTGATTTTGAGACAAGGTCTCACTCAGTTGCTTAGTGCCTTGCTAAATTGCTGAGGCTAGCTTTAAACTTGTGATCCTTGCCTCAGCCTCCTGAGCTGCTGGGATTACAAGCATGCACCACCACACTGGCTCATTCAAGTCATTCTTAGTATCACTAGCTTGGTACTTTTTCTTTGTTTATTTTAAAGAGAGAGCGAGAGGGAGAGAGTGAATGAAAGAGAATCATTTTTTCTTATTTTTTTCATCTGGCCTGTGTTTCTCTGGCACTCAGTTGTGTATGTGGTGCTGGGATTTGAACCTGGGTTCTTGGACATGCCAGGCAAGCGCTCCAACTGCTGAGCCACTGCTCCAGTGCCCTGCTTGCTACTTTTTTATTGCTAGAAAGTATTCCTTTGGCATGAGATTATAGCTATCTTAATTTTAATTATAGACATCCTAGTGGGTGTTAAAGTGGTGTCTCATCATGGCTTTGTTATCTATATATATAAACATTCAAAAATCAATTATTTTTCTCCACATTAAAAATGTATAATTGGAAATTGAAATAAAAAATCAATACTGTTGGGACTGGAGCGGTGGCTCAGTGATTTTGGTACTCACCTCACACACGCAGGGACACGGGTTCACACCCCAGCACCATGTACACAACAAAGTGAGCAACAAAATCCAAATAAAAAACTAAATAAAATTGATTCTCTCTTTCTCTTTTTCCCTCACACTGTCCCTCTCTAAAAAAAAAAAAAAATTAGTACTGTTTCTAGTAGCTTTAAAAAATGAGCCACTTAAATTTCAAAAATGATTGATAATAGCAGTACATTGAAAACAAGAATATATTACAGAGAAAAATTAAAGAAGACCTAAACAATGAGAGATATAACATGTTCACGGATTGGAAGACTTGTATGAAGATGTAAATTCTCCCCATTGATCCATAGGTTCAGTGCAATCAGTCAAAATTCAGGTAGTCTTTTTTTAGAAAATGACAAGATGATTTCTAATTTGTGTTGAAATGCAAGGACCAACAATAACCAAAACAATATTAAGAAGAAGACCAAAGTTGGAGGACTATTCAACTTGATTTTTTATGACTTAGTATAAAGGTATAATAATCAAAACAGTGTGGTATTGCTGTAAAGATAGACTTAAAGATAACTGGACTAGAATAGAAAATCCAGAAATAGAAAATGGGCCAAGGTCATTAATGGGGAAACATAGTCTTTACAACAAATGGTGTTGAAACAATTCATATGAATAAAAGTGAATTTTGATGTTTGATACTTACTTCACGCTGTATACAAAAATTAACTTGAATGGATAATGGGACCAAGTATAAGATCTTAAATCATGAAATGTGTAGAGGGAAACAGAAGGTCTTTATGATTTTGGGTGAGGCAGAAGTTTCTTGAAATAAAAAAGCACAACCTAAAAGAAGAAAAAAAATTAGACTGACAGAAAGAAAATATTTTTGGTCCTGAGGATTTATTCATTTGTTTTTAAAACTTTTTTGGTACCAGTGATTAAGCCCAGCGCTATGATCTCAGGGGTACATAACCCCCAAACCACATCCCCAGCCCTTTCTATTTATTTATTTTTTTTGTTGTTGTTTGTTTTTAATTTTGAGGCAGGGTCTTGCTAAGTTGCTAGGGCCTCACTAAGTTGCTCAATTTGGCTTTGAATTTGTGATTCTTCTGCCTCAACTTCCCGAACTGCTGGGATTATAAGGTGTGTGCCCTGCGCCTGGCTTAAAGATTTTTCAATGGGATAGGGACATATTTGTGAGGAAAGAGACAATTGAAGGCAATAAAGGGAGAGAAGAGCAGCGACTCAACAGTAACAGGTTTATTTAGGAGAAACCCGCAGAGGGGGGCCTGCCAGACAGCAAACCTCCTGTTCTCTGTTTGGAAAACTCTTGACTTGGACCCTTATCAGAAAAATTACATTCTAACAAAACTCCCATTTTAATCAGAAAACTCGAACCATGGTCCCATTCCTCCTCATTTCCTCTATATCTACCCCAGGCTATAAGTAGCACGAGGGTCCCAGACTTCACTGGGCCCCCCTCTGCAGATTTCTTCCAAATAAACCTGGGTTACTGTTGAGCTACTGTTCTCCTCTCTGTTTATTTCCTTCATTCGCCTCTTTCCTTACAAAATTGAAGTGTGTCTACAGTTGTAACGGAGTATTGTGCCACATTGTTAAGCTGTTAAAGAGTTATTAACAGGTTTTGTTATTTATTTGGATTTTAATAAATACCACAACTGTGTTATTTTTCCATTGCTGTGACAAAAACCTGAGAAAATCAGCTTAGAGGAGGAATGATTTATTGTGACTCCCTATTTCAGAGGTTTCAGTACATGTTTTGCCACCTTTGTTGCTTTTGTAAAGGCCTGTAGTGAGACACAGCAGTATCATGGTGGAGGAAAACTACTCAGCTCATGGCAGCCTGGAGCACAGGGCGTGGTGTGGTGGGGTGAAGGAGGAGGGGTTCAGGGATAATATACCCTTTAAAGACATGCCCCCTAGTGGCTTACCTCTTCTGCTGAGGCCCCAACTCCTAAAGTTTCCTAACTCCTAAAGTTACTTCCCAGTGGTGCCACCAGAAACTGTTAAAAGGGGCTGGAGCGGTGGCTCAGCGGTTTCGGTTATTATGGTTATTATAAAATCTGGATCATGACAAGATATTATAGTTGTTTCCACATGAAGGCATGGGGGAAATGCAGGTTTGATAACTACTGAGCTTTTTCTGACATATTAAGAATTAATGAGCTGGAGCAGTGGCTCAGTGGTTTCGGCGCTTGCCTGGCAAGCACGAGGACCCGGGTTCCAACCCCAGCACCACGTACACAACTGAGTGTTGGAGCAACTAATAAGGCCATGTGAAAAACTAAATAAAGTTGTTTCTCTCTTTCTCTGTCTCTCTCACTGTCCCTCTCTCTTTAAAAAAAAAAAAAAAAGAAAGAAAGAAACTGTTAAAAGAAGAGAGCAATGAGGGGACATTCCAGATCCAAACTGTTGACAAACTTCTTTCTATCTTTGGAGGTAGAAATCCTGAAGTCATGATCAGCCTCTGTGATCCTACCCATTAATTTATTCTTTTTCTGTCCTTACTCAAGAAAGCATATTTGAGATCATTGTGAATGCCTGCTACTTTATAAATTAAGTTTAGGCTCTTTAGCAGTGTTCTGCATCCCTAATGCTGCCACTTAGCAGTATGGCCATGGACAAGTAATATCACTGAACTTCTTTAAGCCTCTTTTTTTTTTTTTTTTTTTTTTTTACTACTGGGCTACATCCTTGGGCCTTTTAAGGTTTTATTTTGAGTCAAGGTCTCACCGAGTTGCTTAAGGCCTTGCTAAATTATGGAGGCTGGAGTTCAACTTGTGATCTTCCTGCTTTGCTGAGAGTGCATCCCCTGCCCAATTGTTTTCTCCTCTTTAAAATCAAAATAATTATAAAACTTTCCTCGTGGAGTTCTTCGGATAAAACAACATAATCCATGTAAAATAATATAATGCCAGATTTATAGTAATTGTGAACCAAATGTCTTCTGTTCTTTTAATAGTTTCTGTGGTACCATAAGAAATAGATATTTGATCTTGTTCCTGATTCCTGACACAGAGTTTCTAAAATTTCCTGATTGCTAGGGAAGATAGGATTATCTTTTGTTATTAATAACAAGCTCTATTCTGCCATTCCTATATGCTGAAAAGGTGACTTTAGGTGGGCTACCAGATAGCTTTAGGAGGGCCAGTTGCTTGAGGAAACAACCATGTGATTAGAGCTTTGGAACTTTCAGGCATCCCCTGCAGAAGGGAGATGGGGGTAGGTATCAAATGAATCACCAAGGGCTAGTGATTTAATTAAGCATGCCTGTATAGTGAAATCTCCATGAAAACCTCTGAATGATGGAGTTTTAGAGCTTCTAGGATGATTAACACAATGAGGTGCTTGTAGGAGAGTGACTGGAATAAAGAGATCATGGAAGCCCCTCCCTTCCCTTGCCCTATGCAGTGTTCTCTGCATCTCTTCCATTTGGCTATGCCGAGTTCTATCCTTTATAAAACAACAACAACAACAACAACAACAACAACAAACTGGTAATAAGTACAGTATCTTCCCGAGATTTGTGAGCTGTTCTAACAAACTCTCAATCCCAAAGCAGGGGACTATGGAAATCCTGAGTAGGTTGGAAGTACTAGTGATAATTTGGGACTTGGAAATCATGTCTGAAGTGGGGCAGTCTTTTGGAACTGAGCCTTCAGCCTGTGAGATCAGTGCTAACTTAGTAGAGGTAGTTAGTGTCAGAATTCATTTGAATTGTTAAACACCTAGTTGGTGTCCAAGGAATCAAGAATTGGTTGGTGTGGGGAAAAAAAAAAGCCCCTACACATTTGATATGAAAGTTTTGTGTGTTAGAGTAGTAGAGGATGGCAACTACTTATAGTTTGTACTCATTGAAAACTGTTGGACTTCATAAAAGAGAGTTATGAAATAATAATAAATTCCAGTTTTCTTTCTTCTCTGTATTTTTTATTGGTGCATTATTGCTGTACATAATGGTATGATTTGTTGTTACATATTTGTGCCTGCCTGCAATATAATAATATAATTTGACCAGTATCATTCCTCAGTATTTCCCCATTCCCCTAACCCTAACCCTGTGTCATTTCCCTCTACTATACTCATCTCCTTTCCATTTTTTGGGGAGACTCCCATCCCCAAACCTCTCTTTTGGTTTTTACTCCCTAGCTTCTACATATGAGAGAAACCACATGGCCCTTGACCTTCTGAGTTTAGGTTATTTCCCCTTAACATATTCTCAAGTTCCATCCATTTTCCTGCAAATGACATAATTTCATTTTTCTTTATGGCTGAATAAAACTCCATTGTATGTATATACTGCATTTTCTTTGTTCATTTATCCATTGATGGATACCTACACTGGTTCCATTGTTTGGCTGTTGTGAATTTTGCTGCTATAAACATGGGTATGTATGTATCACTAGAGTATAATGACTTTAATTCATTAGGATGAATACCAAGGAGTGGTACAGCTTGGTAAATTGGTGGTTCCTTTCTTAGTCTTTTGAGGAACCTGCATACTATACATTCCAGTTTGCTATCTTGAAGAGTCATGCTTATGATACCTCTAACTGAAATAAGAGATATGGGAAAAGGAACAAGTTTTGAGAAGGAAATTAATTAAATTGATTCTCAGTATGTTGATGGCATGTTGTTATGATTTAGATATGTGGTGTTTCCCAAATCTTCCTGCTAATGTAGGAATATTCAGGGATCAGTGATCAGAGCCTGACAGCTATAACCTAATCAGTGAATTAGTACATTTGATGGATTCACAATTTGAAAGAACTACTGTACTTGGTGGTAACTATAGGCAGGTGGGGTGTAACTAAATGTGGTTCACTGGGAGTGTGCCCTTTTGGATTATATATTGTCCCTGTCTCCTTCCTTTCTTTTTCCTCTTCCTGGCTGTGATGAGATGAGTAGCTTTCCTCTACCATGCCATTCTTCCATGATGTTCTACCTCACTTCTGACTAGACCAATGGAGTCGGCCAACTGTGAACTGAGACCTCTGATATTGTGAGCCAAAATAAAATTTCCTCTTCTGAGTTGTTGAGGTATTTGGTTCTAGCAATGAAAGGCTAACTAACAGAGATGTCATCTGATGTAGATATTTTAAAAAATGATTTAGAGCTAGGAGTGTAACTCAGTGATAGAGTGCCTGCTAAGCATGCATGAAGCCCTGTTTTTGATCTCCAGCAAAATATACACATGTACACACACACCACACGCACAGTTTATTGAGATGAAATTCATACAACATGAAATTAACCAATTTAAAGTGATTCAGTGGTGTATTAGCCAACTTCATGTAAGTATACTATGAACTAAAGAAATGTTATTTTGACACATGATTCTGGAGGTTCAAGTTCATGATTATGTAGCCCCATTGGTTTGGATCTCTCATGAGAGCTGTGGATGGCAATGGAAGGAACACGTGTTGCAATGAGTGTTCACATTTTGAGCCAGAAGCAGAGAGAGGACTCTGTTCCCCACATAGGCCCTTAATCTGGATTAATCTCTCCTGAATATTTCATACAAATAGCATTGCAATATAATATATGGCTTGGGGTCTGGCCTCTTTTGCTTCGCATAATGTGTGGATGTGCAGATACATTCTAGCATGTATCAATTCCTTTTTGGGGTTGAATAGTGTCCCATTGTATGTGTTCAACATAACTTGTTTATATATGGATATTTGGGCTGTTTCTGCCTTTTTATATGATGAATAGTGCTGTTATGAGCACATACCCCCATGTGTATTTGAGTACCAGTTTTCAGTTCTTTTGGGAATAAATGGAGTGGTGGAATTGTGGGATCATGTGGTAATGTGTCTTTAACTTTTTGAGGAATTACTAAACTGTTTATCATGGTGACTTTCCATTCTATAGTCTTATCAGTAATGTATGAGGGTTCTAATTTTTCTAAATCTGTATCAAAATGTATATTTCCTCCTGCCTTATTATTTATGTATTTTTTTTTAGTGTTGAGTATTGAACCCAGAGCCTTGTGCATGCTGGTCAAGTGCTCTGCCACTGAGCTGAATCCCTAGTCATTGTGTATTCTATTTCAAACAATTACTATTTTTTATTATACTGGTGAGTATAAAGTGGCACCTCAATGTGGTTTTGATATGCATTTCCCTAATGACTAATGATAGATACCAAACATCTTTTTCGTACTTTTCTGCCTTTTATGTATTTTCTTTGGAGAAATGTCTATTCAAGTCCTTTGCCTCTTTTTAAAAATTTTGTGAATTTTTGTTGTTGTTGTTGTTGAGTTTTAAGAGTTCTTCATGTATTCTGGATACTAGATGTTTATCAGATGTATGATTTGCAAATTTTTTTCTCCCATTCTGTATGTTGTCTTCACTTTATTGTTAATATCCTTTGGTATATACAGATATTTAATTTTATATGAAGCCCGTTATCTCTTTTTTTTTCTTGTATTGTACTTTTGGTGACAAGTCAGGAATCCATTTCAGATACAAAGTCACAAAGATTTACCTATGTTTTTTTCTTTGAGTTTTGTGATTTTAGTTCTTATTTTATTTTTTATTTTTAAAGAGAGGGACAGCGAGAGAGAGAGAGAAAGAGAGAAACAAAATTTTAACTTAGTTTTTCATGTGGCTGTTGTTGCTCCAAGACTTCATTGTGTATGTGGTGCTGGGATTTGAACTTGCATACTTGCGCATGCCGGGCAAGTGCCAGGCCACCACTCCAGCCCCTGTTCTGTTTGTTTTTAAAGAGAGAGGGACAGTGAGAGAGAGAAAGACAGGGAGAGACAGAGAATCTATTTTATTTAGTTTTTCATGTGGATTTCATTGCACACTTTGTTGTGTACCATGGTGCTGGGGTTCAGACCTTTGTCCTTGTGCATGCCAAGCAAGAACCTTAACTACCAGAGCCACTGCTCCAGCCCCTAGATATTCTTTTAAGAGTTACAAATGATGTCTGAAACAAAGGCGGAGCGTTGAGGAGTACGCATGTCTATCTGGAAGCTGTGGGTTGGCCACTGTTCCAGAGCACAGAGGAAGAACAGCAACACAGGGGAGCTTGAGAATGTGTGTGTGAAAGGGCAAATGGTATCAGGTAGTAAAGAATCTGACTTAGTAAGAACTGGGAATTTAGACGA
>PVKS010006702.1:30872-77029 GCA_004027875.1 Aplodontia rufa
CGCCCATCAGTACTCTACCACTGAGCTTATATGTCCAGCTTAGGCATGTTTTTCTTTCTTTCTTCTTTGTTTTTTTTTTTTTTTTTTTTTAAGAGAGAGAGAGAGAGAATCAGTTCTATTTAGTTTTTCATCTGGTTTTTGTTGCTCTAAAACTTGGTTGTATATGTGGTGCTGGGGTTTGAACCTGGGTGCTCGTACATGGCAGGCAAGTGCCATACATAACCACTGAGCCACTGCTTCAGCCCCCTTTCAAGGAGTGAAAGAACCAGATTCTAATTATTTACCTGGACAAATTTGGAGCTGAATATCATCTTTGATTGTTAAGCATTTTTATCCCTTCTGTGATGATTTGCAAATTTAAGGTCTATCATCCTAAAATAGAGACCTATGTTTTCTAAAAGAAAATTTTAAAAAAATTAAAGATGAATTGGTTATCTAATTGATATCTTAGTTCATTTTGTGTTACTATAGCAGAAGACCTGATATTGGGTAATTTATAGAAAGTTGAAATTTATTTCTTACAGTCTGGAGTCAACAAAATCCCAGATGAAGGCATTGGCATGTAGTGAGGGCTTCCTTGCTGCATCCTCACATGGTAGAAGGAAGGAGGGCAAAAGAATGAACCCATTCCTGCAAGCCTTTTTTATAGTGGCAATTCATAAACATAAAGGTCTCCAAACCATAATGTAATTAATTCTTATAATTTTTTGTTGCCTCAGCATTCATTTTAAACAATAGTAAACTTTTTGTGTGTGTGTGGTATCAGAAGCAGTGCTCATTCACCCTAGACATAATTTCTAGTTTTGTACCGTCTCCTAATTCCTCAGTGTGGTATGTTCAGATTTCTGCCTTATATAGCTGTCTCCTGGTGACAGGCTGTGCAGATATGCTGCTGTGACTACTTGTCAGTCATAGTGTGACCTACTGGAACTTGAGTTTACTTACTTTAAAATCAAAATCACTAGTTAAAACTCCCCAAGGGAATCTGTTTGGATAACTGTCAGGACCCTAATAAGTTGACTCATGGATCTTTCCACACATTCTCTGACGTGTGTGTGTGTGTCCCCTCCAGGTTTGCATTGACTCCCCAGGACCTCTAAGTAATAAAATCTTAATTTCTTTCTTATGTCTCTCCTTATCATTGAAGGAGAGCTCTCCGTCTTAAAGATCTTAAAGCATCATAACAATTGGAATTACAGAAAGATATCTTAATAAATTTGTTGGTGGTTTAGAATACAAGGGGAAATGTTTATGCAAGTTTTTCAGTTTCATGTGTCAAAGGGAATGATATTATTGAAACATCAATTAAAACTTAAACCTGCATGTTTTGTTTTTGATCTTCTATAGAAAGTATCAGTATTGGCTTTTTGATTGGACATTTATTGTCATATATTGCCATGCGTAGGTGTGTTTAACAGTGCTAAGCAAAGACTGAAAAGCAGTGCCATTAGTATATCTTGTCATGTAAGCAGATATTTGAATTGTGTTGATGAACAAATTTTAACTAGACATTAACCTAGATTCTTTTGCATATATTTTTCTATATTTTCTCAGCCACATTGAGTGCATTGTCATTCCCCCATTTTTGCAATTTGTTTTATCTATAAAATGTCTAGGGAACCAATTTTGGATTGTTGCAGACTGGTATCCTTAAAAGAAGAATGTTAAAAAGTAGTTGTAGAAAATAGTTAACATAGCAGATATGAGACTGCAATTCTGTTTCTGTTTCTTTGTTTTTGTTTCTTTGATGGTACTGGGGTTTGAATCCAGGGCCTTGAGCATGCTAGGCAAGTGCTCAACCACTGAGCTATATCCTCAACTCATGAGACTGTAGTTCTTGGCAAGCTCTGTATATAAGGTTGGCTCTTAGCTGATAGCTGGGAACTTGAGCTCTTTTTTATTTATTTTTTTGTGGTACTTACAGGCAAGCACCCTGCCACTGAGCTACATCCCCATCCTTGGGAACTTGAGTAGTAAACAGTGTTCTTACGCTGATAAAACTTTCCTTGAGTAGTAAGAGTGACTTGCTTTGCCTCGACTGTACAAAAAAATGTAATTTATGCTAAACACTTGTTTTCCTTTTAGGAGTCAGAAATTTTGGTATGTAGTAGGCAGAGACTGCCATGTGACTAATTTCAGTGAAACTGAACTCTCAGTTTATGGTGATCTTTCCTAGTAGACTATTTTATGTGTGTTGCCAGTTTGTTGCTAGAAGAATTAAGCGTTTTTTTGTGTGACTTCACTGGGAAAGAACTCTTGAAAGCTGGTACCTGGTTCCTCCAGACTGCCTTATTTGCTGATTTTGGTTTGTATCCTTTAACTGTAATAAATCTTACTTATGAATATGACTATTTGCAGAGTCCTGTGTTTGCTCATTGAACCTGGGGAATGGTCTTAGGGGTCTCCAACGTGGGTAGTCTTTGCAGGGATTTTTAACTGGTCTAGGGTCATCTTCACAGATTTACATTAATGGTGAAAGGTGAAAGTTGTTTTATGTTAATTACTTCAGGTTTGTTCATAGAACCTGAGTCATCTTTTTGTTTGACACTAATTACTTAGGGAATGACGTTGTTTACCTTGTGCTCTTAGGATGATAGTGCTTCTGCTTGTTTTCTTTGTGTGCTTAATGACATGTAAAGGAGATTAGAAAAGCTGGACCCTTATTTTCTTGGTCTGTTAACTCCTTGCATTAGATATTATTTTAATCCAGTTAATGTTAACTATGTGCCCACTGTGTTCAGAGTATAATTCTGGGAGCTGCAGGTGTTACAAAAGAAAATTAGAAATTAGGATACATATCTACATATCTCTTAAGCTACCTCATCCAGCTGTTTTTTCTTTTTCTTTCCTCCTGTACTTTGTATAAGCTTAATAAATCCTCTTCTGTTTTTCTTTTTTCTTCCTCAGGATTTCCTGAGTGATTTTAGTGTTTGTAAATACATTTAACAGTTAATTTAGGTAATTAAAAAAATAAACTGTTTTAGAATATTCATCTTATATCCCATACTTGCAACATTGTTTCTACCCCAGAAGATGACATCATTTTGAGCATATGCTCTGGTATGTATGCATGTGTGCATACATGTATAAGTTTTTGTGTTTAGTAATCATAATTTATTAGTGTTAAAAGAGAGAATTATAGGAAGGCTTTTGACTTAAGCTATTGTGTCTAACATGTGGAATGTATATGTAATAAATAGCTTAATAACAATGCAGCTCTTATATGTTAGATTGAAACTATATAGTTCATTTAATTCTGTGATCCATTTGAAACTAATTTGTAAATTTTCAACCTGAACTGCTTACATTGGAGGTATTTATGTCTGTTGTAGGACTTGGGAATTCATCATGGTAGAATGTTGTTAGAGGTAAATTGACTAAGAATAGTCCCAGTTCTTTGGGCAGTGAGGTATAAAACAAAGATAACATCAGAAAAACTAGACTTTCTGAGGATAATATTAGATTTGTGTTTAAATTTAGAGTCCTGGTATCTTTGGCCTATAGGATCCTTTCCTAAATTGTGTCTGGTTTAAGTAATAATAAATACTATATCCACATGTTGCCTGGATTTTTATTTTTTCATTTAGTAAACACATTTCAAGTTTCTATTGGTTTGCCAGGAATTATAGTGAATGTGGGAGAAAAAAAGGTGTATAAGGTACTGTCTTTAATTGTAGAAAACTTAATAATTGCTGTGATTACTATGTGAAGCATATTTTGGTCACAAAAGATGTGGTGATATGTTCTGGATGTGGGTGAATATTAAAAACTTAATTGTGGAGCTGGAGTGGTGGCTCAGTGGTTATAGCACTTGCCTGGCATGCATGAAGACCCAGGTTTGAACCCCAGCACCACATACACAATTGAGTATCAGAAAAACAAAAACCAGATGAAAAGATAAAGTTGATTCTGTCTCAAGAAACAAACAACAGGGTTGGAGCAGTGGCTCAGTGGTTGCTGTACATGCCTGGCATGCACGAGGACCCTGGTTCAAACCCCAGCATCATGTACAATTTAATAAACCCTCTTGTACTGCTGCACCATGTTCTGGTACACTCAGAATAGTTCTAGGCTTTCAGGAAGAAGGGAGACAGATGTGCAATAGTGAGAAATAAAAGTTGTTATAGGGAAGGGAGAAAAACTGCTTATCTTCAGTAACTATCCTATTACTGTATTACTCAATATGATTAAGTCGTTAGGGGTTTTGCTCTTTTATTTTTTCAAGAGAGAGGGGGACAGTGAGAAAGAGAAAATCAATTTTTATTTAGTTTTCATGTGAGTTTCGTGACTCCAACACTTCTTTGTGTTTGTGGTGCTAGGGTTCAAACCTGTGTCCTTGTGTATGCCAGGCAAGCAATGTAACCACGTATCTGCCGAGCCACTGCTCTAGCCCTGGTTTTGCTCATCTTTCAAGCAGCACAATCAGTTTGTGGAATGTTTTATACTGCTAATCTTTTCAACAGATTAATTGCTTTAAATATATATATTGTCTGTGATTATATTTTTTCTGTAGATTGTCAGTATTAAATGGGATTAAAAAGATGTTTGTTGCCTTCCTTTAAATGAAAATGCTTAGAGAATTATGAGTAGGAACATTTGTATTGAAACAAATGTTGGTTTTCAAAAGGTGTTGGGAATTGATCCTTTCCTTTATTCATTTGTTAACCTTTAGTATTTCTTTAATACTTCTTACTAGCTTATATGATTGGCATTGATTATAGAGGGTGTAAAATACAGACTTGGTTCTTGACTTTGTGGAATTTAGAGCATCATGGTGGTGACAGATACTAGTAAATTTTTAGAGAAGTAAATATATTATTCTAAGTCAGCTTTGATTTAATTATAGTTCTAAATAATAAAGATTAAAGTTAAAATAATACTTTCAAAGAACCACAGTATTTAAAATGTATTTTACTATACATAAAATGAATATGTATGTTTTGTTAAACTGGTTTGCTGTATGAAATCATGGTCGATGTCCTCTTTACAGTGAGTGACTTTGGAAATGCATTAAAATATCTCTAATAGTAAAACTTTTTATGAGACATTTTATGGTATTTTTTTGCAGTTCACTTTAGGTTCCTGTTTATGAATACAATTGTAAATTGCTACAGTGTGCCTATTAAAGAAATTGATGGACATCTAATCTAGTCTTTGTGATTTTGAAAAAAAATCTTTTTTTTTTTTTTTTAAAGAGAAGCAGTCTTTATTTAGTTTTTCATGTGAATTTCATTCCTCAGATACTTTGTTGTATACGTGGTGCTGGGGTTTGAACTCGTGTCCTTGCACTTGCCAGTCAAGCGCTATAACCGCTAAGCCACCGCTCCAGCCCCTTGCTAAGATTTTCTTTGTGGACTAGGATATGATCTATTTTGGAGAAGGATCCATGTGCTGCTGAGAAGAAGGTAAAACTCAGCCAATATGGGATGGAATATTCTGTAAATGTCTGTTAAATCCAATTGATTGATAGAGTTGTTTAGATTAGAGATATCTTTATTGATTTTTTTGCTTTGCTGATCTCTCTATTGTTGATAGTGGTGTATTAAGGTCCCCCAGTATTATTGTATTGAGGTCAATAAGTGGTTTAGTGTCCTTGAGTACTTTTCCCTCATATTTAGAAGGGTTATAATTGGGGGCATAAATGTTAACTATTGTTATATCTTCTTGATGTATTGTTCTTTTTATTAAGATATAGTGACCTTCTTTATCCTTTCTGACTAATTTTTGGTCAAAATTAACTTTGTTGGATATAAGTATCACAACACCTGCTTTCTTTCTTGGGCTGTATGCCTGATAGGGTGTTTTGTTTTTCTGCTAACCTTTCACCTTGAATCTGTGTCT
Organism: Aplodontia rufa; assembly: GCA_004027875.1. Taxonomy (NCBI): domain Eukaryota; kingdom Metazoa; phylum Chordata; class Mammalia; order Rodentia; family Aplodontiidae; genus Aplodontia; species Aplodontia rufa. Next base: position 36,714 of record PVKS010006702.1, read on the forward strand.
ATTCTTGGCTGTGAGGTGTGTCTTCTGTAAGCAGCATATTGTTGGAGTTTGTTTTTTGATCCAGTCTGCTAATCTGTGTCTTTTGGTTGGTGCATTGAGTCCATTCATGTACAGTGTTAGAATAGATACGTGAATTTGGTTCCCTGGCATTGTGACCTTTCCTGTATTTTGTGCCAAATTGGTTATTTTTTAGTGAGTTATGGGCTTTGAGAGTTGTTAGCTTGCTCCTCTGTTTGAGGTTTATCTTTGAGTATTCCCTGTAGAGCTGCTTTTTGTTCATGTAAGGAAGGATTTTATTTCCTAATCAAGTTTAGAGCTGAGTTTTAAAGGGTATCGTACTTTTGGCTGACAGTATTTTCTTTGAATACTTGAAAAATATTGTTCCATGCTCTCCTGGCCTTTATTGTTTAAGCTAAGAAATCCACAGTGATCCTTATTGGTCTGCCTCTGAATGTGATTTGGTGTTTTTCTCTTAGTGCTTTTAAAATTCTTTCCTTGATTTCTCTATTATTCATTTTGTATATGGTGTGTCTTGGTGAGTTTCTCATTTGGTTAGGTTAATTTGGTGTCCTATAGGTGTCTTGAATTTGAATTTCTGGATCAAATCTGATATGGGGGAAATTTTCTTTAGCTCTCTCTTTGAGAGGGTTTTTATGTTGTTTGTTGGTTGTCCTGTTTTCCCCTATCCCAATTCCTCTCAGGTATTTTTTCTGATCTTGTCCCATACATCTTGGAAGTTCTGATCATGCTCACTAAGTTTTTTTTTCCTTGTGTATCCTCCTTGCATTCAAGAGTACTCAGCCTGTCTTTGTTATCTGATGTTCTTTCAAGAGCTGAAGTTCTATTTTCTACTGAGGTTATTCTGGTAGTAACAGCAGGCTCTCCAATCTATGGCTATTTATTGGCCTTTGCGATTTCTAATACCTCACAAGATAAGGCAAAACAGACAATATGAGCAGCCAGTGGGTACAATAAACAATGTTAACCTAGTTACTTTGTTTCTTCTGTAACTGTTACTATGTTAATTGCGACCTATGAGTGGAATGGTAGGATTAGTAACTATCTTTGGTTACAACATTATTAACCATCAGACTAACTGGATTAAAAGCAACAAAGAATTATCAAATTAGGCATTCACATTGAATTTCCATTAATGCCCTTGACAAGGATGGATAAACAATATGATCATTAAAGCATACAATAAACAGTGTTAATCTGTTCCTTTTGTAGTCAGTGCACTGTTAGTTATCACCTGTGGAAGGAAAGATGTGACTAGCAATTATCTTCAGATGGAGCAAAATGATGTTGAGCTTAGAGAGATCTGAGAGTGAAGAACTGGGGTAGGAAGGTAGATAGAAAGTCTTGTGATTTTGAAGCCAGAGCAGAGAGAGTATAGATAATGCTGTAAGAATATTCTGAGTACTAAAAATAAAAAAAATAAAAATAAAAAAACGAGCAAACAAAATTAAAAAAAGAGAAAGAGGGAGAGTCTAGGGGAATGATGTTGAAGGGTGGTGAGAGAATAGAGTTTGGCTATTGCTGGAGAATAGGAAAGATGTGGGTAACGGAGAAGTGAACTTGTATAGCCCTAGCCTCAGGTGGTATGACGAGTACTAATATTTATGTTAAAGCAAGTGTTCAAGGGAAAGGTAAGAAGTAAGTAGAAAGAAGAAATAGGTCCATAGTAACAACACTTACTACAAACACACACACACATATAAATAAAAAAAAAATTTCAAACTCTGATGTATGGACTTGAAGTGGCCCTGCTGGTCACCAGTAAAGTCCACCAGAAATCCTGGAGTGTTGTCCCAGAGGCTGGCAACTTGTGACTTGGGGAGAAGGGGAGGGGAAGAGTTTGCTGTCAGGCAACTCTTTCACTCCTGGATCCAATTATCTCTGATTTAACTATCCTGTGGCTCCAGGCTATGTCTCCAGTTTGCTTGACTTTGCCCTGGGGTTTTAGAGGGATCTGGAAGATGGTAATGAGGGTCTGGAACAAACTTGTGCCAGCCTTTCCAGTATGCTCAAATGGCTGCCGCCTGTGCTGCCTAGGGCTTGAAGGGGGGCCAGTGTTCCCCTCTGGAGTAGAGACACCCTGGACGGGGTTCTCCTAGTTTAAGCACAGAGCAGAGCTCCTGCTTGCAATCTGCCCATTTGCAGCAGAGTGTAGGATCCTGACAGGATTGTGAGGAAAAGTGCCTTAGATTCCCAACTCTGTTTCCCTTCCTGTTTGAAATTGCTAGTCTGACCTCCTGATAAGTGGGAAGGGGAGTCTGCCCCTCTCTGTAGCAGACATGCTGAGAGGACCTGATTTCAGCCCAATACAGCTTTTCTAGGTGCAGCTGGTCTGTGCGTTGAGTTGAATGGTGTCTCCCCTGCTGCTGTATTGATTGAGGCTGGATCTGAATTAGTTCCTTTTTTCCAAGTCACTGATCTGCAGTGTTCAGCAAATCTTTTCCAGTGCGTGCATGCACCTTGCAGGAAGGTAGTTGTCCTGGCGTTTCTTCCTTTCCGGTCAAGGAGAGTGCTCTGGCGTGACTTCCGTGCACTCCACCATCTTCCGCCACACTGAGAAGTCTGCTGTGGTGACCCAACTCCTTCTCACTTGCTTCTGTGGTCAGGGTGGCTACTGCCTGACTTCCTCGTGGGTGGACGGGAGGATCTTCTCTCCCCTCCACGGTGGAGAAGCCACACAGTTGTCCTGAATTTGGCCCATGTCCTGAATTTGGCATTTCTACATGAACTTGGTCTGCGTGGTAGAACCAGTCACACGTTTACGATCTGCGTCTCCCCTGCTCATGTTATTGGGGAGCAAGTGCAGTTGTGGGGGCGACTGGCTGGGTCTGAATTAGTTTCTCTTTTCCACTAGCTACATCCAAATCTCCGAGTCACCGAGAATCTCCCCCTGACCAGCGCTGTGTTCCAGCCAATCTTTTCCAGTATACACACCTTGCAGGAAGGCAGCTTTCCTGGCACTTCTTTGTTTCAAGTCAAAGAGAGTGACCAGTCGCCACATCCCTGTGGTCTGCCGTCTTCTTCCCCCTTGATTCTTCTGTTTTTCCAATTCATGTTCAATTTCCAGCTAGTCTAGTTGACCTGTATAGAATATCCTTTGACTCCATATTCCCCCACTTGCTAGCTTTATTACTGGTATCCTAGTCCAAATCCCCATTTGTATAGTGTGGACTGTTCCAGTAATACACACACACACACACACACACACACACACACACACACACACATTTCTATAGCCTTGTAAAAATCATTCTCCACAAAGTAGCCTTTAAAAAAATATACCTCAGATTATTTCATTCTCTTGCTTAAAACTGCCTGATAGCTTCCCAGGACATGAACTCTAAAATCTGAATTCCTTTACATGCCCTACCAAGTACCCTATATGTGCTTCTTGTTTACTCCTCTGAATTCAGCTTATACAGTGAGCCCCCTTCCGACTCAATGCACCAATGTTAGTCTTCTTCCTGTTTCATGAACACTGCAAACTTCTTCCCACCACAAAGCCTGGGCACTTTGTTTTCCTATACCTCCTATGTTCTTTTGCTTGATCTTGTAGTGACTGACACGTGCTTTAGGGTTCAGGTCACATTTCATTATTCTTTCTGCTTGTCTCACATTCAGTTTTCTACGTATCACTTACCAGCATTTGTGTGTGTGTGTGTGTGTGTGTGTGTGTGTGTATCTTTTTTTAAGAGAGAGAGAGGGAGGGAGAGAGAGAGAGAAACAGTTTTTATTTATTTTTTCATATGGCTTTCGTTGCTCCAACACTTGGTTGTGTACGTGGTGCTGGGGTTTGCACTCACGTACTCGTGAATTCCAGGCAAATGCTATAACTGCCGAGCTACTGCTCCAGCCCCTGTAATTATATTTTTATTATTTTTGTATATGTTTGAAAGCAGCATTTGTCTTGTTTGTGTGTTTATACTAGGCAGCAAATTTACATTTTTTCCCTTAGCAACTAGTATAGGGTCTTGTATTGAAGTAAGGGAACTTTTAGGTTTTATGTATGAAGGTATTGTATTAAAAAAAAAGAAGTGCAGAATCTGGCATGCTTGAGGATTTCTGCTTTTTGCCTTGTTTTCTAGTGTCCTGACTACTTAGTGAAAGAGTACATCAGAATTGATGGAAGGGGCTAGAGGTATCCATGTTTGCCTGGCATGCATGAGGACCCAGGATCAAATCCCAGCACAGCATGCATAGCTGAGTGTTAGAGCAATGAAGACCAGATGAAAAACTGTTCTTTTTTTGGAAAAAAAAAAAAAAAAGGAAGTGATGAAAGACTTTGTTCTTTTTAATGTCTAGTGAGATCCTTTGAATCTTCCTTACTTTCACCAGCCATCTACTCTAACAGTTCTTTTTTAAAAATTTTTTATTAAGGAGTTATTGTACAATCATAAATTCATATAAAATAACAACATGAAATGCATATGCTCCTAAACCAGAATTATCCCCACATCACCCACACCCCAGTCTCTTGATTCTTCTATATTTCACCCCTACAAGTGATATAAATACTTAGATTGTGAATTTTCCAGAATTAAATGGTTGCGTAAGTGTATCATTTGGATTCTCCGGGGTGGGGGTAAAGAGTATGCTACATCATAGATTGTCTCCCTAGATCCCTTCCTATCTTCCCTCCCTCACCCTTTCCCCTCCTTCCCCCTCCCCTTTACATATCTGTGGTTGCCTAGATTATGTGTTGCCATGTCTTTGCTGGGTCTAATACATGAGTTTGACTACCTTTCACCCACGCCTTAGTGAGTGAAAACATTGTCCCTTGACTCTCTGAGTTTGGCTGACTTCGCTCTGCATGATTTCTTTCATTGTTGTCTGTTTACCTTCAAAGGCCGTAATATCATTGTTTCTAATTGCTGGGTAGAATTCCATTGTCCATATATGCCACAGTTTTTGGATCCATTCATCTATGGAGGGGCATCTGGGTTGGTTCCATAATTTAGCTGTAAATTGAGCTGCTATGAACATAGATTTTGCTGTGTTGCTGTGATATGCTGATTCTAACTCCTCTGGGAAAATACCCACAAGAGGGATAGCTGGATTGTATGGTGGATCTCCACACTGCTTTCCAGAGCAGCTATACCAGTCTGCTAGTGTTCCTATCTCCCTGTAACCCCTCCAGCATCTGTTAATGTTTATATTCTTCATTTTTGCCAATCTAACTGGAATGAGGTGAAATCTTTTTTTCTTTTTTGCTTTTTTTTTTTTTTAAAGAGAATCAGTTTTATTTATTTTTTCATCTGCCTTTGTTTCTCTTGATACTTAGTTGTGTATATGGTAGTGGGGTTTGAACCTGGGTCCTCGCACATGCCAGGCAAGTGTTCCAGCCGCTGAGCCTCCACTCCAGCCCCAGGTGGAATCTTAATGTAGTTTTGATTTGGATTTCTCTGAGATTAATGATTTAGAACATTTTCACATATATTCATTGGCTTGCTCAATTTCCTGTTGAGCTCTTTGGCCCATTTATTGATTGGATTTGTTTGTGTTTTTGGTTTTAAGGTTTTTGAGTTCTTTGTAAATTTTGGATATTAGTCCCCTGTTGGAGGAATCACAGGCCATGATTATTTCCCATTCTGTAGGTTGTCTGACAATTCTTTAAAGTAAGTTTGTGATTTAAAGCACTTAGAACCCTCACCTGCTTCTAACTGTTTTGACTGCTCACATAATACTAGATTAAGTAATATTTGAATGTAATTTATGTTCCTTGTAAAGAAATGCACATAATAGAACGTATTAAAATGAGAAATGTAAGGATGATGTCAACATACTAGGGTTAAAAAGTGAGTAGAGAACTTCTAGACATACAGTGGGAGAGCCTTCTTCCTGTTCCAAGTGTGTAGAAATGTTGGGAAAATGTATGTGTGTATTATGTATGTATATATGTATTTATTTATTTGGTACTGGGGATTAAACCCAGGGGCACTTTACCACTGATTTACATCCTCAGCTCTTTTTAATTAATTAATTAATTAATTAATTTTGAGACAGGGTTTCACTAAGGTGCTTAGAGCCTCACTGAATTGCTGAGGAATATCTCAAATTTATAATCTTCTTGTCTTTGTCTCCTGAGGCACAGGGATTACAAGAGTACGCCACCATGCCCAGCTACGAAAATATATTCAAAATGAAATATGAACCCAAAAGGGGAATTGAAAGCCAGAGTAATAATTTCATTCTTCAGTAGCTCATCATATATTTGGACCTGGAATCTTAGTATTTGGAGTGGGTTAAAATTTTTTTTGGGGAGTGCTGGAGCAGTGGCTCACCAGTAATAACACTTGCCTGGCATGTGTGAGGACCCAGCACCACACACATAGCTAAGTGTTGGAGACACAAAGACCTGATAAAAATCTAAATAAAATTGAATGTCTTTTTTTCTCTCTCTCTTTTTAGCCCTCTCTCTTTTTTAAGAATAACTGGGATATTTCCACATAAAATTCATGTTTCAAAAATGTTTTTTTGTGGTATAATTGACATGCAATACATTTTACATGTTTGAAGTGTACACATTAGGGGCTGGAGCAGTGGCTCTGTGGTTTAGGCACTTGCCTGGCATGTGCAAGGGCCAGGGTTCAAACCCCAGCACCACGTATACAACTAAGTGTTGGAGAAACAAAGGCCACATGAAAAACTAAATAAAAACTGATTATTTCTCTCTCACTGTCCCTCTCTCTTAAAAAACTAAAATGTACACATTCATAAGTTATGACATATGTATATATCTGTGAAGCTATCACTACAACAAAGATAATGAATAGATCTTATCACATTAAAATTTTTCTTCGTGCCCATATATAAATTCATTCCTATACTTCTTTCCGTCCTACCTCCATACACAGGCAGTTGCTGATTAGCTTTTTGTTACATTACATTAATTTGCATTCTATAGGTTTTTATGTAAGTGGCATCATACTGTTTTAAGTCTAATTTTGAGATTCATTCTTTTTTATTACAGTGTAGTATTCCATTGTATGGCTATACTACCCTTTAGTCTGTTGACTTTTTTTTTTTTTAAAGGGAGAGAGGGACAGTGAGAGAGAGAAGAGAAAATCAGCTTTTTTAAATTTAGTTTTTCATGTGGCTTTTGTTGCTCTGACACTTGTGTATGTGGTGTGGGGGGGTTGACCTGTGTCCTCACACATGTCAGGCAAGTGCTATAACTGCTGAGCCACTGCTCCAGTCCCTGGATTGTACTTTTGATGTATTCAAAAAATTTTTGCCTAACTAATATCCCAAAGGTTTTCTTCTAGTATTGTTATAGCTTTAGGTTTTATATTTAGACATATGGTCTATTTTGAATTGATATACAGTGTGAAACATGGATTTAGGTCATATTTTCTGCATGTGGATATTCAGTTGTTCTAACACAATTTGTTGAAAGGATTATCCTTTTTCACTAAATAACATTTCTCCTGTGTCAAAAATGAATTGACTGTGTGATATTTGGGCCTGTTTCTGGATATTCATTTTGTCCATTGATCTATTTGTCCATCTTGATGCCAGCATCATACTTTTTGATTATTGTAGCACTATAATAAGTCTGGAAGTTAATATAAGACCTCAAACTTTGTTCTTTTTGAAAATTGATTTGGCAGGGACTGGAGTGGTGGTTCAGCAGTTAAGGAACTTGCCTGGCATGCATAAGTATGTTGGTTCGGACCCCAGCACCACATACACAACAAAGTGTCTGAACAAGGAATGCTACATGAAAGCCTAAATAAGTTGATTCTGTCTCTCTCTCTCTCTCTCTCTCAAAAAAAAAAAAAAAAAAAGGAAAGATTTGGCTATTCTAGGTGTATTTCCCTAAGAATTTTAGAAAATCAATTTGTGCAAAAAAATGAGAAATAAAATAAAAAACAAAACTGGAAAAACCAAAAATGCCAGCTGGGATTTCATTGAACTTACAGATCAGTTATAGGAAAATTGGCATCAGTATTAGCAATATTGAGCCTTGTGATTCATGACCATGATATATATAATATATATATTCATTTCCATTTATTTAAACCTTCTTTAATTTCTCTCAGTAATGTTTTACTTTTGTTTTTGTTTTTGTTTTTTTTTTTTAAACGTACAGGGACTGAACCCAGGGGCACTTAACCACCGAGCCACACCCCCAGCCTATTGTTTTTCAGTTTTTAATATTTTTAAAATTTTGAGATAGGATCTCACTAAATTGCTTGTGGCCTTGCTAAACTGCTGAAGCTGGCTTTGAATTTATAATCCTCCTGCCTTAGCCTCCCAAGCCACTGGGATTATAGATGTATACCACCATGCTCGGCTTTTATTAGTTTTTGATATATAGGTTTTGTGTATTTCTTATCAGATTTACCTCTAGGTGTATTAAGTGTTTTAATGGTATTGTAAACTTTGATTTCTTTAATATTCTAAGTTTGTTTTTTGCCAGTAAGCAAAAAATAAACCTTCAGCCCGTTTTGTCTTATCTTTGAGACAGGGTATGGCTAAGTTGCCAAAGGTGATCTTAAAATTTTTACTCTTCCTTCTTCAGCCTCCCTAGTAGCTGGGATTGCATGTATGTTCCACTGCACCTGGCTTCTCTTTTCTAGTTTCTTAAGGTAAAAACTGAAGTCATTGAATTGAGTTTTTTGTTTTTTAGTATAGGTTATTAGCGGTGTTCTTTTCTACACTCTGTTTTTTTCTTAGAGACAAAGAGAGAGAGAGGGAGAATTTTATTTAGTTTTTCATGTGGCTTTCATTGCTTCAACACTTAGAGTTGTGTATGTGGTGTTGGGGTTTGAACTTGCATCCTTGTGCATACCAGGCAAGCGCGTAACCACTGAGCTACCACTCCAGTGCTCTACATACTCTTTAGTGGCATCCCACATTTTTTTTAAAGGTTTTATTTATTTATTTTTTCAAGAGAGAAGGACAGAGAGAGAGAGAGAGAGAGAGAATTAATTCAGTTTTTCATGTGACTTTCGTTACTCTAACACTTTGTTGTGAATGTGGTGCTGGGGTTTGAACTCAGGTCCTTGTGCATGCCAGGCAAGCACTGTAACCACTGAGCTACCACTTCAGCCCCAATCCCACGTTTTGACATGTGTTTTCATTTTCATTTAGTTCAGTTTACTTTCTTATTTTCCTTTTGATTTCTTTGATTCATGTATTATTCAAATAGTTTACAAATACTAAAGGACCTTTTAATATCTGTCATTAGTAATTTCTACTTTATATCCATTGTGGTCAGTCACATGTATGACAACCTTTTCTTTTCTTTTCTTTTTAAAGAGAGCGGGACAGTGAGAGAGAAAGAATCAATTTTTATTTAGTTTTTCACATGGCTTTCGTTGCTCAGAAATTTCGTTGTGTACGTGGTGTTGGGGTTTGAACCCGTGTACTTGTGCATGCCAGGGAAGCGCCATAACTGCTGAGCCACTGCTCCAGCCCCTATGACAGCTTTTTAAAACTTATTGTTTCCTCTTTTATGGCCCTAAGTATGGTCTTTCTTGGTAAATGTTTTATGTACATTTGAAAAAAAAATATGTGTTCTATAACTGTATGAGTGTTCTACAGGTGTATTTTATTTTAGGTCAGGTTTGTCAGTGATATCTGTTAGGTTGATACCAGTGGTTGGGAGTGAGGCTTTGGCCAGGCCACATGGCCATAGCTGCAGCCATGGCTGCTGGCTGGAGGCAGCGTATCAAATAGCTTACCTGCCAAAAGAACAGCCAATCAAGATGCTGGCAGATAAGCTCCAATAGATAAAAGCAGCTTCCCAGTCAAGGTCCAGCGCCATTTCTCCTGCCCCCCCCCCCCATCACTTCCTTCGCCCACCCTCATTATGGTGGTACAGGTGAATTTGGCCCGGGAGCAGCAGATCCTAGTAAACACCTGTGCCTGAATTTACATCCGTGCCTTCTGATTTTCTTTTTTTTTACATCTGGGGTCCTCCTCACCTTGGGATCGGAGTTGGGGATGCCCACTCCTTCCAGGTGCACTCTGGGTGACAAGGAACAAATACAGGATGCTTTGTTTTCTCCTGTCACCTCTGTCACACCTCTCCATTCCAGAAAGGCAAGACTCCGAGGAGTTTCTCACAGAGGTGCCCCACTAGAAACTTCCGCTGGACCCCAGGGGTCCTCCTCACCTTGGGATCGGAGTTGAGGATGCCTAGTCCTTCTAGGTACACTGCTTCTTGCATTGCTGGTAGCAAGGAGCAAACAGAGGATGCTTTGTTTCCTCCTGTCACATCTGTCACACCTCTCCATTGTGGGGGCAAAACAGTCCATTCCTAGGGACTCCCCCTTAGTTGTCTTCTAAAAAACTTCAAAACTCTTCACTTTCAATCTGGCCTCAAGCCTAAGCACATTATCTGCTTAAGCACCCAAATTTGGCCACAATACAAATTAGACAACCAGACTCAATGGCCCGAATTCAGGACCTTTGATCCAAGATTACTAACAGATCTTGATAACTTCCTACACCAAAATGGCAAATGGTCTGAAATTCCTTATCTCCAGGCTTTTTTCTATCTTCTCTCATGTCCTTCTTTGTGTCAGCCTTGCTCTGCTCTCCAACTCGTCCCAGACACTCCCCTTCCCAAAAAACCTAAAAACCCACGGCCTTCTACCTTTTCCCTTACCACTTCTTTTGCTGCCCCTGAAGTTGCAGATGAACCTCCTCCTTACCGTACCCCCAGTCCTCCTAATAGTCCTACCCCACCCCAATCTCCACCCTCAGCCCCTCCCCAAAACACTCACCCTCCACCTTCCCCACTTTCTCCTCCTTCCCCTCCAACTAGTACTCACCTCCCCCTCCCCCTCCTTCTCTTCCTTCTCCTCCAACTACCCGCTCAAAAACCCACAACTCCCAACCTCAACATATGTTCCCTCTCCGTGAAGTGGCAGGAACTGAGTGCCCTGTCCGGGTTCATGTCCCTTTTTCCCTGTCTGAGACAACTAGAGAAGGGTCCTGAAACCTCACAACAGCAACTTATAAACACTGCCTTTAAGGTCTTTAACAACAGGGAGCATGAAGCCAAGAGAGAAAGAGAAAAACAGCTCAAAGCCGAATACCAGCTTCTGGCTCCCACCATCCATCACCCCAGACCTGCTCCTACAGGCCCACCCACTGCCTGCTACCTATGCGGCAGAAATGGGCACTGGGCTAAAGCTTGCCCTAATCCTTGGCCTCCCACCAAGCCCTGTCCAAACTGTGGACAGTGGGGACATTGGAAAATGGACTGTCCCCAGGAGAGGATACCCCCAACTCTTGGTCCAGTCCAGCTCTCCTTTAACCCCTTATACCAAATTATTGTAATGAGGGGACCAGACTCCACCGCTCCTGTCACAACTGGTGATATATCCAAGGAGCTGAGGGTTATTGGGATGGTGAACGGCCAATCTATTTCATTTGTGGTTGACACTGGGTGACTCTCTCCCTCTTGACTTCATGGCAAGGACCCACTCATAGAAGCAGTACTCCTATTATAGGGGTCTCAGGAATTCTTGAATATCCCCTTAAGACACCTTCCCTTCTATGCACCTTTGGGACACTTACCCTTGTCCCATTCCTTTATTATTATGCCCAAATGCCCAGTCCTTCTCTTAGGATATGACCTCCTCCACAAACTCAAGGCTTCTATTACTATTCCTCCCTTACAAACCACTACTGTATTTCTCATTCATGCTAGCCTGGACACGGTGCCTGCATTCCCTAAGCCTCTAATACCCCTCCCCCTTTCTCATATCAGCCCTTTGGTATGGGACACTTCTCAGCCAAAAATAGCCTTACACCTTTCTCCCATTCAAGTCTATCTCAAAAATCCTACCTGATATGTTACTTTACCCCAATATCCTCTCACCCCCTGCACTCTCAAAGGGCTAAAACCTATAATCTCCCGCCTCCTTGAAGCCTATCTCCTTATCCCCATCCATTGCCCACATATGCCTCACTTGCCTTCTCACCATCTCGGAGTAATAGCCCTGATCTATTCCCATGTCTCTCTCTTCCCCCTCCCTGCAAGCATTCCTGGAGACTACCGGACATTCACCACCACTTCATTTAGTTCCAACACAGGTGATAAACTTTATCATTGACCTCTGGTTCCAAGGAACACTAACTTGTAACTTCACCCCCACTCAGATCACTTTTTTTTCCCTCTCTTTTACTCCTCCTCTATTCTTATTATTATGCTCCCCATACTCATTCTTACCTTATTCTGTGTAACAACCAATGGAACAACCCCTTCCTGTTACCCATGCAAGGACCACAGAGGACGCTTTACTGCCAGCACCTATGTACACAAGAGCTGCTACTCATCAGCTTCTAGATGCACTCATAGAGGTAAAAACTATTGGTTAGGGGTCTCAAGAGGATCCAGTGCAGGATTCACTTGCCCCCAACCACATGGAAAAACCTTCTGCTGGACCATACTCACTCATTATGAAATTCCTGACAGAACAAGTCACAGTCATCTCCAGAGCTGTCACACAAGAACACGCCAAAGCCATGATCCTGCTCCAAACTTTTGAGGGAAGGGGCCCTTCTTCGCCTCCATGCCTGTAGGAAGTAGCCAGATATGACATCATTGATCCAATTCATTATACCCCTTCAGAGTCTGGAGTGGTGGACATGGAGAATCACCGGAAGTCACTCGACCAGGCAGCAAAGCCCTTACTCATTGTTTCAACATCTATAAACTCAGGCCCTCATTGGAATGTACTCCCTCTGGCCCTTATCTTACCCTACTAAGAAACTCAGTCTAATAGCTACCCTACTAAAAAGCCTAGTTTAACCAGAAAAATTCCTGTGTCCTCACCCACCAATTCAGCCCATAAAAGACCACCATTTTCCACTTGGAAATTGCATCCCTCATCCCTGCAACTTGCAATAAACCTCCTCCATCAGTTGAGGTTTGGTTCCTTTCTGTGCCTCGTACCCTCTTTTCCAGCCTCTTTTCCTTTCAGTGTCATTTAAGGCTATTTCATTCTTCCTGATTTTCTGTCAACTTGTTTTATCAGTTTTTAAAACAAGTGTTTGGAATCTCGGTTCAACTGTGCTTCCTCAATTATGTTTACATTTTTTAAGTCATTGTTTTTCTAGCTTTGATTTTGTTAGTGAAAATCACTTTAAATTGTCTTCTGAAAGACAACTTTTTTCTTTTTTTAAAAAAAGAGAGGGAGAGATAGAATCAATTTTATTTAGTTTTCCATGTGACCTTCATTGCACCGACACTTTATTATGCACATGGTGCTGGTATTTGAACCCGTCACCGCCCACATGCAAGTCAAGCACCGTAACTGCTGAGCCACCACTCCAGCCCCCTAAAGACAATTTTATAATTTATTTATTTTTTATTTTTTTTTAAGAGAGAGGGAGAAAGAGAGAATCAGTTTTTATTTAGTTTTCATGTGGCTTTCATTGCTCCAACACTTTACTGTTTATGTGGTGCTAGGGTTTGAACTCTTGTACCCACACATGCCAGGCAAGCACTGCAACCACTGAGTCACCGCTCCAGCCGCTAAAGAGAATTTTAAAGACAAGGAAGATGGTTAGGAATATGAATTTAATTATAGGATTTCTAGTTTTTATATAAGTTTTGAGTTATTTTTGTCAGTGTTTAAATTAAAGGACTTCTTTGTCATTTTGGGCATGCTTTTTTTTTTCTTCTTTTACAAAGAGAGAGAGGGACAGTGAGAGAGAAAGGAAGAGAGAAGAAAAAATCATTTTTATTCAGTTCTTCATGTGACTTTCATTGCTCCGACACGTCATCGTGTACTTGGTGCTGGGGTTTGAACCCACGTCTTTGTGCATGCCAGGCAAGTGCTGTAACTGCCAAGCCACCGATCCAGCCCTTGTTTTATCCTTTAAAAAACCATGGGGAGAGGCTGGAGTGGTTGCTCAGTAGTTGGAGCACTTGCCTGTCATGAGAACCCAGGTTCAAATCTAAGCACCACATACACAAGTAAGTGTTGGAGAAACAAAGGCCAGATGAAAACATAAATAAAATTGATTTTCTCTTTCTCTCTCATTGTCCCACTCTTTTTCTCTCTCTCTCTCAAAAAAAAAGAAACTATTAAAAAACAATGGGGAGCCAGGTGTGGTGACTCAGAAGGCTGAGGCAGGAGAATCCCAAGTTCAAAGCCAGCCTCAGCAACTTAGTGAGGTCCTGAGCAACTTACTAAGACCTTGTCTCAAAAAAAAAAAAAAAAGGGCTGGAGATGTGGCATTCAGTGCCACTAGGCGAAATCCCCAATATCAAAACAAACAAACAAAAACATGTGGAAATGAAACCTGTTTTTTGGGCTTTTTTTCCAGGGCTGAGGACCGAACTGGGGCCTTGCATGTGCTAGGCAAGTGCTCTGCCACTGAGCTAAATCCTCAACCCCTGAAACCTGTTTTTAAAGGAGAATACAAATGAATTTTTCTGCTTTTGTTTGGCATTGGGTTTTTTTTTTTTTTCATTTTGATGGCGTAAAATTTACATTGTACATGAAAGTGCTACTGATTTTCCATTCTGGAATTGCTTTACATTTTGCCTAGATTTTAAAACATGGCAGTGATTCCCTTTTTCTATTTGATTTCTTAATTTTCAGCCCTACTGGAAATGAATTACCTGACCTGCAGAAGGGAATTTGCTCCTGGCAAACAGAGTTAATGGATTATTTTTCAAAAGGGGCACAAAAGAGTCTCTTAGATGCACAGGCATCTGGACAATAAAGGAAAGTTCATTCATGGGGAGATAGTAAAATGAAAACGTAAGAATTTAGATGTGTTCATTTAACTTTTTATTTTGAAATAATTATAGATTCACAGGAAGTTACAGAACTAGTAGAGTGTTCTATGAATCCTTTAACCAGGTTCCCCCAATGTGTTATCTTATATGCTATAGTATCAAAATGTGGAAATCGACATTTATAAAGTATTATTATTTGGATTACAGACCTTTTCTGTATTTTATTAGTTCTTGTGTTTGTGTGTGAGTGTTATGTTGTTTATATAATTTGATTCTATGTGGAGGTTTGTGTACTGACCACCACCTTAATGAACATACAGAACAGTTCCATTATTAGTAAAGAAGACCTTTTTACTACATTTGTGTGTTTGTATTCTACCTCTGCCCTTGTCCTCTTGCAACCACCAGTCTGTTTTCATTCTCCATGTAAATATTACATAAGTGGAGCCATACAGTATATAAAACTTTTTTTTTTTTAAAGAGAGAAGGACAGTGAGAGAGAGAATCAGTGTTTTTTTTTTTTTTTTTAATTGAATTTTTCACATGGCTTTTGCTGCTCCAACACTTAGCTGTGCTGGGGTTTGAACCCGTGTACTTGGGCATGCCAGGTAAGCGCCATAACCCACAAGCCACCGCTCCAGCCCCAGTATATATAACCTTTTGAAATCAACTTTTTTTTTTTAAGCAAAGCACAGTGCTTTCGAGATCTACCAAATTGTTGCACATGGGACTGGAGGTACAGCTCAGTGTTATAGCTCTAGTGTAGCATGGGTGAGGCTGTTGGTTCAATCCCTAGCATCAAAAAAACCCCCATGAGCATATAACAGTAAAAAATCCCACACAAATTATTGCACATATCCACTGTTCCTTCTCTTGTTTATTTTTTGGTATTCCCTTGTATTGCTATGCCACCATCTGTTTATCCACCAACATGTCAGTGGGTTGAATTTATTTGTTTATTTTTGATGGATTGGATTTAAAAAAGAAGAAAAAAAGCTATTAAAGTTTTAAAAGTTTTGTTTATATTATATATGCAAATTCTTTGTTGGATATGTGGTTGGCAAGCATCTTTTCCCATTCTGTTCTTTGAATTTTAAATCCTTTTAAACTGGGTCTTTTTCAGAGCAAAAATCTTTTTTTTTTTTTAAGAGAGAGGGACATTGAGCAAGAGAAACAACTTGATTCGGTTTTTTACATGGCCTTTGTTGCTCCAACACTTAATTGTGTACGTGGTGCTGGGGTTTGAACCTGGGTCTTCGTGCTCTCCAGGCAAGCGCCAAAACCGCTGAGCCAACGCTCCAGCCTGCAAAAATCTTTAATTTTGACAAAGGCCAGTTTGTCAGTTTTTCTCTCTTGTGGATTGTGCTTTTGATGTCATCTCTAAGAACTCTACCTATCTCTTGTTCTTAAAGATTTTCTCATGAAAAAATGTATAGTTTAATATATATTTTTTAATCCATGATTCATTTTGAATACATTTTTGCATATGGTGCAGGTATAATTCAAGGTTTATTTATTTAGCCTGTGGGTATGCAATTGTTCTAGAATAATTTATTGAAGTCAATCCTTCCTGCATTGAATATTTTTGGCATTTTTCTCAAATATCATGGACATATATGTGGTGGTCTATTTTTGGTTTCTCTTTGTGTTTTGTTGACCTAGGAGACTGCCCTTCTGTAGTTACCACACTGTTTTGATTGCTCTTCTCTATTGTAAGTCAATATTAGGTACAGTGAGTCTTCACTCTTTATTTCCAAATTGTTTTTGCTATTCTAGTTTCTTTCCCTTTGCATATAATTATAGGGCTAAGGTATGTAAATATACAAAAAATTCTTTGATTTTTTTTGATAGGAATTGCGTTAAACCTATAAATAAGTGTAATAGGAAAAACAAAACTGCTTTTCTTACTCTTATACTCACTACAGAACATGGAACATTCCTGACACCAGATCTGTGGTGTGGTTTTCCTAACACACCAAATAGTTCTCCAGAATTGGATACCAGCTAAGTGTCTTAAAATTTAACTCAACTCTGACATTAGTTACTTGGAGTTAGCATCAGTTCTCACAGATTAAAGCCCATCCAAGATTTCCCCTACGTCGGATGCCAGTCTCAAGCCCCAGGTTGTTTTACCCGTGCTTGGACGCACTGGCTGTAAATAAGTGGTTCCTGTGACTCCCTCCTTGGGTTTGGTAATTTTCTGGGGTGGTTCACAGAACTCAGGAAAACACTTAGCTTACCAGTTTATTATAAAGAATACTGCAGCTGATAGAGGCACAAAGGGTGAGATATGAGAAGAAGTATGGAGGCTAAATAAATAAACCTTGAACTATACCTATACCATTCCTTTTCTGGGTACACCACCCTTTAGACATTGCTTTGTGTTTGGTATCTCTGAATCTGTGGTTCATGGATTTTTTTTTTTTTTTTTTAAGAGAGAGGGAGAGGGCCTGGAGCGGTGGCAGCTCAGTGGTTCGCTCCGTGGCTATGGCGGTGCTTGCCTGGCATGTGCAAGGATGCGGATTTGAACCCCATCACCATATACGCAACGAAGGCCACATGAAAAACTAAATAAAATTGGGTCTCTTTGTCTCTTTCTTTCTTTCTCTCTCTCTCTCAGAGAGACTCAACTTTTTTTATTCATCTGTATTTTTGTTTCTCTGACACTTAGTTGTATGTGTAGTGCTGGGGTTTGAACCTGGGTCCTCACACATTCCTGTCAAAACTCTAACTGCTTGCTGGTTCATGGATTTTTATGAAAGCTTCAGACTTCTAGGCATGGTTGATAATTAACATAGTCTCCAACCCCTCTCCCTATCCTGGATGATGGAGAATAAGGGTAAAAAGTTTTTAGCTTCTGATATTGGCTTGGTGTTTCTGGTACCCAGCCTCTGCCCAGGAGCCTAGTAAGAATCATTGCATTACAACAAAATGCATTCATATCACTCAGGACATTCCAAGGGATTAAGAGCACGTTAGGAACTGGGATGAAGACCAAAATAAGTCTTTATTATAAATCACAATACCACAGTAAGTTTTGGGAGAGTGGCATTTTACTTGTGAAAACAGTTTCTCCATTTATTTAGATTTATTTATTAGCATCTTATAATTTTCAAAGTACCTGTCTTGTGTGTATTTTGTTAGACTTTACCTATTTCATTTCCTTGTGTTTTTATGTTCCTTGACAGGAGAAATCTGAGCCCTTCAGCTTTGGTAATCTTTTCAAATGGGGCTGAAAATTTAGAGAGGTTAAATGGAAAGAAGTGAGATAAAACTTTTTTTGGATTACAAATGGTATTATATTTTGCATTAGTTTTCACATGTTTGTTGTCAGTATATAGAAATATGTTTCATCTTGTATGTTGGTCTTGTATCCTGTGCTTGCTGACCCCATTTATTAGCTTAAGAATCTTTTTATAGATTCTTTGAGATTTCTATAGAGGCAATTATGTTATTTTCAAATGGGACAGTTCTAGTTCTTCCAATCTGTATGCCTTTAAAAAAATTCTTTCACTGCCTTATTGCTTTGGCTATTACTTAATTATTTTTAAACACTGAATTTTTATTCTGATGGTTGTAACTTCAGGTTTTACAGGCATGCACCACCAGGCCCAGCTGCACATGTGATTTTTTTTTTAAGAGAGGGAGTGAGGGAGAGGGGGTGGGAAGGGAGAAAGAGAATTATTTTTTCATCTGGGTTTTGTTTCGCTGACACTTTGTTGTATATGTGGTACTAGGGTTCAAGCTTGGCTCCTTGTGCATGCTGGGCAAGTTCTCTAACTGCTGAGCTACCACTTCAGCCCCTGCACATGTGATTTTTAAAAAAATTTTTTTTAGAAAGAAGGGACAGTGAGATAGAGAAAGAGAGAAGCAATTTTTTAATTTAGTTTTTCATTCTTCGGACATTTTATTGTGTAAGTGATGATGGGGTTTGAAGCTGTGTACTTGTGCATGCCAGGCAAGCACCCTAACCGCAGAGCCACCGCTCCAACCCCTGCACATGTGATTTTTGACATCAAATGTTTTTGTTCAGTTTCTTCTCTCCTTTTGCTGTATTCTCCAGATTTATATTTTATTAATAAGATACTTAATTCTTTGAGCATTAGAGAGAATCAATTTTTATTGAGTTTTTCACATTGCTTTCGTTGCTCCAACACTCAGTTGTGTACATGGGTGCTAGAGTTTGAACCTGTGTACCTGTACATGCTTGGGAAGTGCTGTAACCGCCAAGCCACCACTCCAGCCCCTGGTTTCCTTGTTTCTGGATGTAAAAAAAAAAAAAAGTTCTTTCCTTTGAAAACGGGGAGAGGGAGAGGTTCAATTTTATTTATTTTTTCATCTGCTCTTTGTTTCCCTAACACTTATCCAACCACTGAATCACTGCTCCATCCCCACCCCCCCTTTTTTTTAAAGAGAAAGAGAAGGAGAGAATCAATTTTATTTATTTTTTCATTTGGTTTTTGTTTTTCTTACACTTAGTTGTATATGTGTGCTGGGATTCAAACCCGGGTCCTTGTGCATGCCAGGCAAGTACTCTACTATTGAACCAGTTCTCTAGCCTCTGACATAGCTTTTTAAATCAATATAGTCAGTGTACAGTATATCAAATTTGATGAAAAGTCCCAATCACATTTTTGTTCCTTCCTTTATTTAGTACTAGCAATTGCACTCAAGGGTGTTTAATCACTGAGCTATAAGTTCAATCCTTTTTTTAATATTTTAAGACAAGATAATTGTGAAATTGGCGAGCAAGAGACAAGGAGAGAATTAATTTCATTCTTTTTTTTTAATTTTTTTTAGAGAGAGAGAATCAGTTTTATTTAGTTTTTCATCTGGTTTTCATTGTTCTGACACTTAGTTGTATATGTGGTGCTGGGATTTGATCTCTGGTCCTCATGCATGCCCAGATGTGCTGTTAACTACTGAGCCACCACACCAGCCCCAGTTTTATTCATTTTTTCATCTGGTTTTTGTTTTTCCCACACTTAGTTGTGTATGTGGTGCTGTAATTTGAACCCGGGTCCTTGTGCATGCCAGGCAAATGTTCTCTGCTGCTGAGCTCAGTTGCTGAGGCTGGCTTCAAGTTTATAGTCCTCTTGCCTCAGCCTCCTGAGTTGCTGGGATTACAGGTGTGTGCCATCTCACCCATCCATGCTTTTTTTTTTTTTTCATTGTATTGTTATCTCCTAACCTATCCGTATATTTTATGTGTTTGTTTTTTATCAATACTCAGTTGAGTGTAAGTTCAAGAGATCAGGGATTTTTAGTTAATTTTTATTAGCGGTTGTTTCTCCAGAACCCCTAATAGCATCTAGTACTTTGAGGATACTTAATTTGTTGAGTAAGTGATGAAAATGTGATTACTATTAAAAGATTGCGATTTTCTATGCAATTAAGTGATGAATCTTAACCCTAAGCCTGTGCAAATTATAGAAAATAGGTTATCAGAAAGGTCATTCTGTTTTACCCCGAGGAGCATGTTTATTTATTCTGTATAAAAAGTCCTTGTGTTTGGAAGAAATTTTACTTGACTGTTTCCATTTGAGCAACAAATAGAAGAGAATCTTCTTTGAGAACTTCTTGTGGACTGTGGAAGATCCTTTTTGGGCTGGTACATGAGACCCAGGCTGTTTGAAGACTTGGGAAAAGTTGCCCTGAGACTGCCTGCCTCAAGATTTAGGTTTTGTAACAAAAGTTAACTTTCTCATTGTGCTTACCTTGGCTTTTTTACTGTGTAAAAGATCCTTAAGGTTTTCTGCATGAGGTTACTGATTTTTTTTTTTTTTGATGCACAGAAGGATAATGTATGTTGAGAAATGTGTAAATGCAAATTGTTTTGAGAGTTTTCTTTATTTTAACATATGTAGATGTTATTCTGTGGTTAAATCTAGTCGTTGTCAAATAGTCCTTTCAATACTAAATTAATGTTTCATAGAGAAATGCTTTACTCATCCTTTCTTGGACAGGAAACCCTGCTTCATCTGTTGTATTTAGTTAAAATTCTATATTTTAGCAAAAACATGTGTTATGGTTTAGATATCAGGTATCCCCCAAAAGCTCATGTGTGAGACAATGCAAGAACATTTGGAGGTGAAATGACTGGGTTATGAAACTTTTAACTCATCAGTGCATTTGTGCCTTGAGGGATTAACTGGATGGGAACTATGGGCAGGTAAGGTGTGGCTGGAGGAGCTGGATCTTAGGGGGAGTGCTTTTGGGGTGTATATTTTGTCTTTGTTGAGTGGAACCCTCTGCTTCCTGGTGCCATGTTCTGAGCCACTTTCTTCTGCCACACTCTTCTGCCACATTCTGCCTCACCTTGGGCCCCCCAAAACAGAGTTGGACTAACACTTCTGAAACGATTAGCCACAAAATAAACTTTTCTTCCTCTAATTGTTCTTGTTTTGGTAATAGCAAGGAAAAAACTGAATAAAACAACATGGGTTCAAATTTCTGCTGCACTGTTTCTGAGCAGGTTACCTGTCCTTTCTAGGTCCTAATTTATCTAGTTATGAAACAGGGAATTTTAGATAAATTAGCACATCCTTTTATAAATCACATTTATTTGGAGTAAAATTCAGTGTCTGACCCATTGGAGTATTTTTTTTTCCTGTCAGTCCTCATGTTTAAAACCTTGTCTTGGCTGCTGTATCTACTAACCTAATTATTCCACCTATTTTATGTTAGATTTTGTTATCAGGCATAAATCTTGCTACTTTTCCTACCTCTTACTGTTAGCTTTATTTTCCACTTGGATCCTTCCAGTATCCTGGCACGGTTGTTGGAACTCCAGACCATCACTTAAGCTCTGTGCCTTATCATACCTCTGAATTGTTCTCATTTAAAATCACCACTCTAGATAACTTCCTCACTGCACCCTGATAGCTTCCTCATTTAATTAGTCTTAAAATATGCCAGTTTTCAGGCTTATCAGCACCTCTGTTAGAACTGTTAGGCCGGCTAGGGGCGTGGCTTCAGCTCGCCCACACTTCACATCTTAGACCCTGGCTGGGGGCGTGGCTTCAGCCAAGACACTGAGGCCATGCCTGCTGGCTAAGGGGCAGGGCAAAGGGCAACTTGCCCTGAAAATAACAGCCAATTGGGATGCTGGCGGACAAGCTCCAGTGGATTGATGGATCCACCAGCCAGTCTCTGAAGGACTAACCCCATCATGAACTTCCAGGTAGCCAGCAAAACCAGCTGCCTGGCGAAGGTTCAGCGCCATTTTCCCTGCCTGCCATTCTGGCCTGCTGCTGCTTCCCATGCCTGCCCTCATCATGGTGGCGCGGGTGAAATTGGCCCGAGAGCAACAAGTCCAATAAACATCTCCGCCTGAATTTACACCAGTATCATTATCCTTTTTTCTGATTTTACAAGAACCTTCTACTTTGTTCCTGTTCGTTAATATTTAGTTTTCTCCCTTTTAAACTTAGATCCCATAGTCTGTTAACTTTTATTCTTTAGTCAGTATCATTTTTGCCCCGATTTTTGTTAAACCATCTAGCAAACTTGTCTGGTAAAATGTTTCCCTTTGTATCACTGTGGTCTGTTGAAGAAGGCCACACAGTGGAGCAGATTGGTGTCCCTGTAAAATCACAAAAAATAATGTCAGTTGTTAGGTAGAACTTGACCTAGGAAATGCCATTTTGAATATTATCCTCCATCTTAGAACAAGACCCACCTATCCCTAAAACCTTGACCCATCTAATTCCTAAACCCTGGACCCACCTATAGTACTCCACCATCATGCAAAGAAACCCTAAATACTGCATCATAAGAAAGGACCCTTCCCTGACAACTCCCTAGCAACGCCCTAATCTTTTTTCCCCTTAGTGCTTTGTTATCTATCCCAATCTGTAAGTGGAAGAGGGGTCCCAGACTCTACTGGGCCCCCGTCTGCAGGTTTCTCCCAATAAACCTGTGTTACTGTTGAGCCGCCACCACTCTCCTTTCTTTATTTCCTCCACTCGCTTCTTTCCTTGCATCAGTCATTTTTCAACACTGTTCACTAGAGCTACTTCTTCTCAAGCGTATTTTTTTAGTTCCTTACATTATCTCTTTCTACTTCTCTTTGCTCTTCTCAATTTTCAATATTCTTACTCTCTGCTGATTTCCTTCTTATTTCACAGAAAATAATAGCTATGATTTGGAAGCTTCATTACCATTAAAGTTACAAATTTTGTAACTTGTTCCTGTATTTTCTTAGAAATATTCCTCCTCCTATCTCTGTTCATGCTTATGTTCACTGTGAAGGGCAGGAAAGAGTTAAATGGAAGCTGGAAGAGTTGTTTAAATTCACTGTTTGTCCTCATTTACTCATTCTGTAACACATTGCCCCTGGACTTCTGCTCCTATCACCCATCTGCCTGGCTTCCTTTTTAAGAGCAGTGCTCTTACAAAGGGCACTTGTGACTTATAAGCTAAGGGACATTGTTTAGTGATGGGCCTCCAGGCAACATTTGTTGCCAGTCAACAAATATTTTTTTCTTTTAAAGAGAGAGGGATAGTGGAAAGAGAGAGAGAGAGAGAATCAATTTTATTTTTAGTCTTTCATGTGGCCTTCATTGCTCCAGTACTTTGTTGTGTACTTGGTGTTGGGGTTTAAACCCACATACTTGCACATGCCAGGCAAGCCCTGTAACCACTGAGCACCGCTCCAGCCCAGCCGGTCAACACTTCTGACCACTCTTTTCTTGGCCTCTTTAATCACACTAGCAGTCTGGATTTTCCTTCCACCTCTCTTGTAACTTTTCTTTAGTCTCCTGCAATTTAGTTAGTAATTACAAATATTATTTTAATATTAAAGATTGATCATTTAGAAGAATGCAAAATTTGTATAAATTTTAAGAACAAAATATAACTCTGAATAGTCCAGATTGTGCAGGAAAAATTTAGCCAGAGAACATACTACCCTGTCAGAGATACTGAGAAAGGTGAAGATGCATTGATATTTGTCATCTAAATGACCTCCCAGCAACCTTATAAGGTAGATGGTTGTATTTCCTGCCTAGCCATAAAGAATTTGAGGTGAGAAAGATGGGATTATGTTCAGGAAACAGTGCTTTGTTCTTTCTGATTGTAAAGATAAGTTACAATGGGGTAATAGAGATAAAATCTATTTCTGTGTTGTGAGTGTCTTGAAAGGGAATTTTAAAAAACTTTTTAAATTTTTTGCTTAGCTTTTTAGATAGTGAGGACTGGTTGGAGATTTTAAGCTGTGCATAACACTTTAGGAAAGGGAGTCTGTCTTGGCCAGGGGCTGATAATCCTATAACATTAATTTCAGTGGCCAGATGACATTTCCCTGGAAAACTTTCTGCAACTTTCCCAATGTAATGAATTGAGCCCTCTTTACCATTCTTGTTAATGCTTTGTCATACCTTTGATGTGGAGCCTCTTGCATTATATCATCATTACTTGTTTGATTTGGCTTCCTCATTGGATTTTATCTCTTCTAGGATAGAATTATTTGTTTGTACATAATGTTGAATTTGGTAATCCTTGCCAATCCCCATTTTAGTGGTTAGCATAATAAATGGTTCCTGAATTAGTAGATGAATAGTTTAAATTTGAATCCCTGGTCTGAATGACTTTTGAAAATATATACATCATTTTAAATACTTTTACTGATTATAGGGTTGAATGAATTAGAGTTTTAGTTAATAAAATTATAAAAGGCTGTGACTTTGTGCTCACTGATATTCTATGTAGCACTCCCTATGCAAACCAACTGTCTCTTTGGATCTTGTGTTTGTTTTCCCCATAGACATAATCCAGCCTTTAGTTGTTTAAAGCAGCAGATGGAAGAAGGAGTCCATGGAGATGTGGGTTTGTCACCTCTCATAATAAAAGACCACACTGGTGGTGCTAAGGATTAAAAATTTCTGCCAAATGAAAGGGAGATGGGTCTTGCTTTCTGTGCTGTTTTCAGCAGTGTGGTTATAAGAAGACCAGAAAAAGATCTTATAAATAGGCCTTCCTTCAAGTCTGAGACCGCTGATTGCAGCTGTCATAATTATAAGAGGGACAGCTTTTCTTTTCTTTTTCTTTTTTTAAAAGAGAGAGAGAGAGAGAGACAGAATCAAGTTTATTTTAGTTTTTCATGTGGACTTCCTTGTGCGGACACTTTGCTGTGTATGTGGTGCTGGGGTTTCAACCCATGTACTTGCGCATGCCAGGTAAGCACCGTAACTGCTAAGCCACCGCTCCAGCCCCACAGCGTTTCTTTTCTTTTTCTTTCTTTTTCCCCCACAGCTTTTCTTATGTGCACACTGAATCTGACCCATAATTAACTGCTATATACAACAGGATGATTTAGGGTTCTTATACTTACCTTTGTCTGTCAGATTAGGAAATTTGGATTAGTATTTCCTGGAACACTTTGTGAAAATAATTTTTGTAACATGTTCTATAGTTTGAAGAATAATGACTGAATTATAAGATAATATATTTAATTCTCTTCCTAAAAACATGGTGCTACTATACTAACAGTTTTTCTTGCAACTTGTTAGATAAGTCACCAACTTGCATAACCTTTCCCTGGTATTCTAGGATTCTGACAGTTACTGTAATGTTAGAAAGTTTAAATACAGTTTATGGATGTTTAAGTGAATGAATCATATCATGAGAGCTAACCTTTCTCTCTTGAAGTATAAAAGAGTATTGATTTTGAACCGTGAATTATTAGCAACCATCTTTAAGCTTAGCTGAAAACCTACTTTGAAAATGCCAAACAGTGACCAAAGAAACAGTTCTGAGATGGTTGAGGCTTGAGTGAAACCAGGCTTTTTCATGCTGTTCCTTTTAGAAGTCTGGTGGAATGGGTTGTGTTTCCTGTGACAGCACTGTCAGCGATGAATAGATGAATGAATTCGTCCATGCTCAGAACTCACAACATGTGTACTAGCCCCCTCCAAGGACATAAAAGAGCAGCCAAACCGACCTTAGCAATGATCCAGGCTCCTGAAGAAAGAGGCTTTCGGTACTGTCCAATATGTGAAGACCAGAGTATCTAGCGATAAAGCAACAAAAGAGCCTGTGACAATATTGAAAGAATCTGACATTTGCTTTGTCTGTACAAAGGATGAAAGGAATTTTGCCGGGTTAGTCAAAACAATAATTGGTTTTATATAAACTTGAGCCTAAAAACAGGCATCAGAATAATATGCTTTTCTTTGTATTTTTTGAAGAATTTTTATCTTTTAAAAAATGTACATGGAGTAGTTTTATTTTGGAAAGGAAAACATGACATGGATTTTATAAGCTAGTAGCTGTAGGTGGAGACTCTTGTTTTGTTTGCCTGCCTTTTTTAATAAGCAGTGAAATCAGGTTATCAAAAATTGGAATTCTTTTTTTTTCCTGGGGTCTTTGTTCTTTTCTTAGTATTTTGAATAATTTCAGCCAAAGTCATATGTATGGAAGAGACAAACAAATGCAAAGTATTTCCCCTATTTTGAGCAGTGATTCTGATGAGAATTATCCATCTCCTGTGAAGAAAGACATCCCTCTGATGTGAGACCGTCATTGTATATTGGTACTAGCTGGTTAAGGGGAGTGGAGGGTTAGTAGGCACAACCTGGTGTGCTGAATGGACTGTTTGCTTCTGTATCTAGCATTACTTGCTACTAGTAGTTGATTGGGGAGTGGCTTTTTTTCTTTTTTTGTCTGATATCTGTTATGGATGATTCCAGTATTTTGCGAAGGAGAGGGTTACAGGTGAGTAAAAGAAAACCTTCTTTACTGATCACCTTCTTTGTGTTATCTAGAAAATGTACTGAACATATTGCAGTTTTGTTTAATTCATTTGAGGCAGGAGGCAGGATGAAGTGCCATTAAGTTCCTCTTTATCCTATCATATATAGTTTATAATTAGAGAATTTGTGTAAGATCTTGCTACTTTGATGGAAAAATACTGCCTGGGCTTCCTTACATTATTTCAACTGAGTGGATCGATTAAATTAACCTATATGGGGTATATGCTTAATTGGGGCATTAGACATAACTGCTGACAGATTGTTTGCAGTAAACATTCTGTTCTTGACACAGGTACCTGTGCCTGTTAAGTCACATATATATGTATCATTTGTTTGATTCTACATATAATTTTAAAAACTTTTCTGAATTGTCACTTTGCGTATATACAGGCTATCCACTCATCTGTATACTTCTTCTTAAGTCTTAGGTAATTTGGCACATGAAGAGGTTAACAATGAGGATGAATAGACAACTTTCAACTGTGTGTGTGTGTGGTTTTTTTTTTTGTTTGTTTGTTTGTTTTTAAGAGAGAGGGACCGTGAGAATCAATGAGAGAATCAGTTTTATTTAGTTTTTCATGTGGCTTTTGTTGCTCTGACCCTTTGTTGTACACATGGTGCTGGGGTTCGAACCCACATACTCACACATGCCAGGCAAGTGCCATTATTGCTGAGCCACCACTCTAGCCCCTCAATGAGTTTTAAGGAATACCTTTAGCACTGAAAGAATACATGCTAAGTTCTATTAAATTCAATGATTTTTTTTCATGCTTTGTGAATTAGCTCATCCTGCCTTACTTAGTCTTATTTGTAAGGAATAAGCCAGCTTCTGTATAATCCATCACTGAATGTTTTTGAGAATTGACACAAGTAAGTTTCCAATATAAAACACTGAGCTAAACTGTGAGGATTTAGCCTGGAAATGTAGCTATTCTTTTTGTTTTTTGTTCTATTTATTTGACATTTGTAAAGTCCTCTTTTTGTGCATCTAAGGGTCTTTATAATTGCTATGAATTAATAGTATTTTGGTTTCTTTAAAGTGCTCAGAAAAAAATATATTAGTAAATTTAAACAAAACATAAATTGAAACAAATTATGATATTTGTAATTATTATTATGATTTGTATTTCTTAATAACAGTATTGTAAAAATTCAAAGCTCAAAGGGAACACTCACTGAATCTTTAATAATTGTCCAGGCTGGGACTTTAAAAGTCAATATGAGGGGCTGGAGAGGTTGGCTCTGCAGTTACGGCACTTGCCTGGCATGCACTAGGACCCGACTTCAAACCCCAGTACCACATACACAACAAAGTCTTGGGTCTATGAAAGCCACATGAAAAACTAAAATAAAATTGATTCTCTCTTTTTCTCTCTCTCTCTTGCTGTCCCTCTCTCTTAAAAAAAAAAAAAAAGTTAATATGATAGGGGGCTGGAGAGGTGGCTCAGTGGTAGAGCATTTGCCTGGCATGAATGAATGAACACCTGCGTTTGAACCTCTACACCACATACATAACTAAGTGTTGGAAAAACAAAAAGCAGATTAAAAATAAATAAATAAAAATTGACTCTATCTTTAAAAAATGTCATTGTGATAAACTACAGTTCCTTACATTATTCTGTTACTACAATCGGTTTGATGAGATTTGTCACTCGATTTCTTGGTGGGATTTTGGAAAATACAAAGTCCTCAAAAGATCTGTCATAAATAGTGATGTATGTTCAAGAAGCTGCTAATAATTAAAAATGGCTGGTTCTAAAAGTACTTTGAATTTCATTGAGTACGTATATCTTTATTTCCCTTTAGTTGCCGGGATTCAGAAATGAAGTCCTGTTTGTCAGACAGGAATATTTTCAGTTATTGTGCCTGTTTTGTGTTAAGTCAATCATTTTCCCCCCAATGATTGAGTCAGTCTCCAGTATCTGCTACTCTGTTCACTGACACTATTCCTCTTGAGTCTGTTTCTGTCTGGTGGGAGTGCCAAACTGCCAGATGACGTAACACCAGAGGGTGTTTTCCTGTAGCTAGCTAGCTTTCTTTCTTTCTATTTCTTTTTCTTTCTTTCTTTTGATACCAAGGATTAAATCTAGGTATGCTTAACCACTGAGCCACATCCCCAACCCTTTTTATTTTTTATGTTGGGACAGGTTCTCACTAAGTTGCTCAGGGCCTCACTGAATTGCTGAGACTGGCTTTGAACTTGCAGTTCTCCTGTCTCAGCTTTCTGAGCTGCTGGAATTACAAGTTTTCTTGTGCCACCATATCCATGTACCTTTTTTTTTTTTTTTTAAGTTTTAAAAATTTATACTGTGTATTTCTATCACTTATCTGAATTTTAAAAAAATTTTTGGTTGCTTTTGTACACACTACTGGGGATTGAACCCAGGGCCTTGGACGTGTTCTACTACTGAGCTATACCCCAGTCCCTTTTGAAGGATCTACTTTTGAAGAATCTGCAGTGAGAGACATTGTCATTGAAGTTCCGTGTAAATTGAAGAAGGTATTTTTATATTTTACCCTATTTCCCATCAACTTTGTGGGAAATTATTTTGTTTTAATTCTGAATAGTCAACTGACTGGCCACTATAAATACATTTTTATTATAAACTATCTTAGAACCATCATTTTTACATTAAGTATTTGCTCATACAGTAGATAATTAGTCTTCACTATGTAGAGAGACCAGTTTCCTGTGTAAACTGAGAATATTTGTTGTGTTGATAAAACACAACAAATTTTTGTGTGTTTTTGCCCTCAGACAAAAACTAAACCCCCCCACCCTTTTCTGCCTTTGCTGTTAAAAAATGAGAGTGCTTAAAGTGCTGTTGTTCAGAGATAGCTATTTTAGAGAACATACGACACCATGATGCGTACTAGGAAACATTGCTGGCAAAACTTTTTTGGGATATTTTATTTTGAAAATTATAACTCCCAATAAATTATCATCATCCTATAAAATTCTATTCAGTTTAGTTTTTAGTCCTTAAAAACAAAATCTTCAGGAACTAGGTAGTTTTCAAATATTCCAATTTTTCTTGAAATTTATTTCATTTTTAGAATAATGCCATATGGAAAAAATATAACCCAAACATTTGCTCTTGTTGTTTTATATTTCCTTCTTCTGTGGAAAGTTTAATGAAAGTAAAAAAAAAAAAATTTCAGGTTGCAATCATCATTCTTTAGTACCCTAAAATGTTTTCATCAGGTTAGTTGGACAGATGGTTTTGAAGGTTGATTTGCCCTACGTGTATCTAAGCTCCTCTATGCTGCATATTGCATGGAAGTCAATTTCGGTTCACAGTTGCCCCTTTTTTTCCTTGCTCTCTCCCTTCCCCCCCTCCTTCTGCTTCCTCTATTAGCCTTCCTTTCATTCAGCTATTAATTTGTACGTGATTGGTTCTTTATATAGTCTTATCCTTCCCTTTCCTTTATTTTACTCTGGTTTTTGCACATGATAGAAAACATTTGACCTTTGAGTTTCTGAATTTTGCAAATTTCATTTAGCATGATATTTTCCATTTCCATCCATTTATCAACAAATACCACAATTTCATTCTTTTTAATAAATGAGTAGAATACCATTGTATATATGTGCCACAATTTCTTAATCCATTCATCTTATGATGGACTTCTGGGCTGATTCTATAATTTAGCTATTGCGAATTGTGCTATTATAAACATTGATGTGGCTGTGTTGCTGTAGTATGCCAATTATGCATCTTTTGGGAAAAGGAGGGATGGCAGGGTGGTAATGGTGGTTCCATCCCTAGTTTATTTGTTTGTTTGGTACTGGGGATTGAATTCAGTGATGCTTAACCACTGAACCATATCCCTAGCTCCCCTTCCCTTTTTTAAAAAGAGAGAGAGAGAAACAATGAGAGAGAAAAAAAGAGAATCTGTTTTATTTAGTTTTTCATGTAACTTTTGTTGTTCTGACACTTTGTTGTGTACATGGTGCTGGGATTTGAACCCACGTGCTCGTGGATGCCAGGCAAGTGCTGTAACCAGTGAGCTACCACTCCAGCCCCCTTTTTATTTATTTATTTTTTTTGAGACAGAATCTCATTAAGTTACTCAGGACATCTCTAAGTTGCTGAGGCTGGCTTTGAACTTGGGATCCTCCTGCCATAGCCTCCTGAGTATCTGAGATTATATATAGGCTTGTGCCACCTTGCTTGGCACCATCCCTAGTTTTTTGAGGAATCTCCATTCTGTTTTCCAGAGTGGTTGTAGTAGTCTGCAGTCTTCACCAACAATACATAGGCGTTCCTTTCTCCCCACAACCTTGCCAGCATTTACTTACTGTTGTTCGTATTCTTGATCATTTCCATTCTGACTGGAGTCTATCACATATGCTCTTTTTTTTTTTTTTGGTTATTTGGTTAAAGAGAGGGACAGTGAGAGAGAGAGAGAGAGAGAGAGAGAGAATATCAGTTTTTATTGAGTTTTTTACATGGCTTTCATTGCTCTGACGCTTAGTTGTATACGTGGGTGCTGGGGTTTGAACCCATGTACTTGTGCATGTTGGGGAAGTGCTGTAACCTCCGAGCCACCACTCCAACCCATATCACATATACTCTTAATTTTATTGTAGACACACTTGTCTGTTGCACACCACCCACCCTAATTTTCATTCTTTGCTGGGATTTTTCCTTTCCAGAGTGTCATTCTCTTCTTATATCTTTCAACCTCTGGCCATCCCTTTATATAGTTAAAACCCCAGTACCTAATTTGAAATCTTTCTGACATCATGGATAATCCCAACATCTTTGTAGATAAAAATAATTAGTCTAGCCTCTGAACTCTAAAGAGAGTTCCTCTGCCATCTGGACTCTCTTTGAGTAGTACATCATTTCAGGTACTATATAATTTGTATAGGGAGTTGTATCACTAAACAGTCTTAGTCATCTAAAATTACGTTCTCTTGATCACTTTTGAATTAAATTCTTGTGTTCTCCTGTATACATTAGGATTACATATCGGAGGTCTGTGAACTTGTATATGTTTTATTTGGTTAACTTTGGAGAGTTAAAGAAAAACTGACTAATGTAGTTCCCACCAATCCCTCCATTTGTTCTGTACTCTGCTCCTTCATATATTTACTGTATTTATTCAATTCTAAAGCCTTTTCATTTCTTAATTGCTCAGAAATTGTGATGTGTTACTTTTGGTGATGTGGCACTTTAAATGACAGTGCTTGTTTTTTTGTTTTTGTTTTTGTTTTTTCTTTCTTGTACCAAAAGTAATGGAATCTCTGGCAAGTTTTTTAGATTTGATGAAGTATAATTCCCCATGAAGGCATTTGAGTTTCAAATATTTATGTCTCATTTGAAAGACTTTTATGTTTTTAACTCTCCCCCTTTCCATTTTTAACGTTTAAGATCTCTGTCCCTTTGATTCTTTTTCTTTTAATCACTTTGTAACTGTTTGATGTACTTTCTTTATGTATCATTTGAGATTTTTTTGTATTTTTCTTCTAATTTATTTGAGGTGTATAGTATTTCTGAGTTTTCTATTATATAACTACTTTGGGGGGTTAAACCCAACTTGGGCTTGATGTATTATTAGCATTGTAAAATGGTTGATATGATATATGCTTCCTGGTTTTCATCTTGAAATAGTTTTAGAAAAGAATATGTTTTTGGGAGTTTGTCCATTTTGTTCTTTATTTAAAAAATATTAAATAATATTTTATATTATTTGTTTACTGTTTTTAATCTTTGCTGAATCTGTTTTCATAGTTCTCGTAGTTCATATTTCTACTAGAGTACTTTATTTTTTCATGATCAAAATCAGTAGAACTTTGTCTTTTTCATTAGTTTTCTAGAAACCAAGTATCTCTTTATTTCAGCTTTTCCATATTTTGTTTCTGGTATATGTTTTGCAAATGGCATACAATAGGTTTTTCTTAAAATTGTCCACTTATATTCATTATGAATAATAAATTTGAACTTGTTTCTCCCATGTCATATATTTCATGTCCCATTTTTCCGTGCCTTACTGTCCCCCAAACCCTATTATTATTTTCATGTGAAAATATTGATGGAGCCTATTTAATTTTCTTATTTTATTTTTTCCAAATCTAGTGATACGCTAGACAAAATTCAAAATTTCAACACTTTTCAGAATAACACAGGATACTTTACCTCTGGTCACTTCCTCTAGATTTACATGCTATTGATGCCCAATATTTTAGTTCTTTCCTAAAAGAAACCCCACAGATTAGATACTTCTATTATTACTATTTTATATAGCCATTGTTTGTTGAGATTTTTGCATGTTTAGCAGTTTTCCAGCTCAGTATTTATTTTTAGGTCTTAGACTTTCTTCCTTGGAATATTTTTCTTCCCAAAATATATCATTTAGATGTTATTTTAGTATAGGTGTGTTAGTAATAATAAATACTTGTATTTATTCAAATGTCTCTATTTTGCCCTTGACCTTGATGGATAGTTTGGGTATACAGTTTTATCATGGTAGCCATTTTTCTCAACATATTATTCAGCTATCCCTTATTTCCCTCATTATTATTGAGAAGTATATTGCTAATCTAATTGTCATTTCTTTTAAATTTCTGAATCTTATTCTTAGACTCTTTTAAGTTCTTTTTTATTTGGTGCTTTTCAGTATTACCATTATCTACCTGGTCAAGATTTTTTTTTGTGTATTTGGTACATAGGATTGAACGCAGGGGCACTCTACCACTGAGCTACATCCATAGGCCTTTTTAAAAATTTTGAAACAGGATCTCCCTAAGGTTTCAATCCTCCTGCCTCAGGCTCCTGAGTTGCTGGTATTACAGGTTTGTGCCATCACTCCCTGCTAGATTTAAAAAAAAATTTTTTTCAAAAAATTTTATTAGGGAGTTGAGTTATTGTACAATCATAAATGCATATAAACTAACAATATTATATACATTTGTTCTTAAACTGGAATTACTCCCATGTCGCCCACACCCCAGGCTCTTTATTGTTCTATATTTCACCCCTATAAGGGATATAAATGCTTAGATTGTGATTAAATGATTGCATGCATAAGTATTATTTGGATTCTCAGGGGTGTAAGGAGTATGTTACATTGTTGATTATCTCTCTAGATCCCTCCCTGTCCTCCAGGGCTAGAGTTTTAATAGTTTTTCTTGGGTTGCAATATGCTTTCTATCATCAGCTATGAGAATCTTTTAGCCATTCTTTCATCAAATATTACAGTTTCTGGGGCTGCAGCTGTGGCTTGGCAGTTACAGTGCTTGGGTTCAAACCCCAGCACCATGTACACAACAAAGTGTCAGAGCAATGAAAGCCACGTGAAAAACTAAATAAAATTGATTCTCTCTTTCGCTTTCTCACTGTCCTTCTCTTTAAAAAAAAAATTAAAGTTTCTCCATTTAGTTTTTGTTTTCTAGTATTCGAATTAGACATGTTGAACACAAATGTTACATATGAAAGATCATATATTGTCTATTCCTATTAAAATATCAGAACAGGGGTTGGAATGGTGGCTCGGCAGTTATTGTGCTTGCCCGGCATGTGTGAGTATACAAGTTCAAACCCCAGCACCATGTACACAACAAAGTCTCAGAGCAGTGAAAGCCATATGAAAAACTAAATAAAAATTGTTAAAAAAAAAAATCAGAACAGCAAAACTGAACTATGGAGTTAGAAATCAGGATGATGGCTTCTTTGGGGAGTGAAGGTAATGACCAGAAGAGGGAACATGAGAAGGTTTTTGGATTGATGGTGACAGTTGTTTACTTGGCTCTGGCTACTTACACTAGTGTGTTCAGTTAGGGAAAATATTAGTTATGTGCTTATGTGTACTTTTCTGTGTTTATATTGTATTCCAACAAGTATTTAAAAAGTATTTGTTTTCCTTAATCTAGTGGGAAACTGAAATATAGAATAGCATTAAGCAAAATTTATGATAGGCCATTATTTTGGATTAGATTCCTACATTAGGCTGTAGCAGACCAGGCCAAACCATCGTGGAATTACCCATCCTAAGTGCCATGTAATCAAACTGAGCTTTGAAACAGGTCAGTTTTCCAAACAAAACCAAAACAAGCAAACAACAACAACAAAAAACCCACACAGTGTATTCCTAGCAGCTAGTTAGAGGGGGCATGATAAGAAAGTTCCTCTGTTTTAACTTTATGAAAAAGGTGACTTTTTAAAATGACCAATCTACTTCCGGTTCCCTCTTTTTGCTTTCTCCATTCTTTTTCTGCTAGAAAGCCAAATCCTTCTACTCAGCTCAATAGAACACCCATTCTAATATATATATAGAATGAGATGTTGCCTGATACTAGGATAAAGTAAAATTGATCTTTAAGCTATCTTTAAATGATCAAATAAAAGCCAAAATTGATCTTTAAACTAAGTTTATTGTAATTTTTTGTCTTTTGACAATGGTGGTGTCATCAACAGTGTATTCTGGTAGATCTTAGAATGTTGTTTTCCACTCCTACCCTCATCCAAACAGTGTCATTTATGTTAGTCATACAATGTGGATTTAAGTATGAGTTATATAAAGAGATACTTAGTAGTAAAGAAAGCATTTTTTCCTTGATTTTACTTGTTTCTAAACCCTAATCCTTGATCCATTTTTAATAGAGTGGAAGCCGGTTAGTTTCCTTTTCTGGGAAGAATATTGGTATTGCTGTAAGAAGAGGAATGGTTGGTGGGGGGAATATATGTGTGTGAGTGAGAATTCAATAGAAAATTTGAGGGAGGTTCAGGGAGGAAGTTGCCTCTGGGAAAGACAGCTTTAATTTACAGTCATGTCTGAAGTGGTGAATGCACATAAAGGACAAACAACAAGTCTTGTGACTTTGTGATGTTTGGCTTGCATTTTTACTTGAGGGGGTAGTAGTTATTGCTTTCGGACCCTTGAAGCCTTTGTCTATACTTTAGAAATATTTTATGGGTGTAGTCATTGTGAATAATGAGTAAACATATAGGCAGAGAGTCCTTATGGGTCTCTATGAATAGCATTATTTGTTATGTAGTACCTTTAGAAGGTTGCTTTATGGACAAGTGAAAAGGAGCAAGTGTTTATTTCTCTAGGATTTAATATGTACAGCTTTCTTTGTACTTTTACAGCATAGTTCTCAAGATCTGTTATTTTTGTTAAATATAGTCACACAATCCTTTTAAGTTCTTTGGAAAGTATCTTCAGCAGGAAGCATCAAAGTACATCAATTTGAGAGACCCAGAATGATAATCAAATTTTAGACACTGCTAAGATAATAAATATATCCTTGAGTGTTGTGGATGGAGGGTTGGTAGTGTAGTTAGTTTTTAGAGCATAGCAATTCATCCATTGTCATTAGATCTTTGTTGCTGGTGGGTCAGATTAGAAAAATGCAATTTTTTTTTCTTTAAAGAGAGAGGGAGAGAGAAATAATCAATTTTATTTATTTTTCCATCTGGCCATTTTTTCTCAGACACTTAGTTGTGAATGTGGTGCTAGGGTTTAAACCCAGGTCCTTGCATAAGCCACCACTGCAGCTCTGAAAAATACAATTTCTTATCACCCATAGTGTCTAGCCTTGTAATTACTTGTGTGATAGAGTAGCTATTTTTATCTCAGATGTGCAGAAAAGAAAAATGATGTAGAAAAGTTTGATGACTACTGACATTTAATGAGGCAAGTATGTAACAATTGTTTTTTTAAATATATATATATAATATATATGTGTTTTTTTTACCCTGAACCTTGGGTTCTTTATACCATGTAGAAATATCCTGTTACTATCTCCAAACTGTTTTTACTGTTCCTCAAACTTGTATGAGAACAACACGTCTACCATTTATAAAATAAAGTATTTTCTTATACTTTTTTTTTTTTAAAGAGAGGGAGGGAAAGAATCAACTTTACTTACTTTCTCATCTGTTTTTTGTTGCTCCATCACTTAGTTGTGCATGCCAGACAAGTGGGATACTGCTGAACCACCTCTCCAGCCCCTCTTATACATTATTTAATTTGACTTTTGCAACCACTATATCTAAGCATTTAGAGGTAGTTGAAAACCCAGGTCATATAGTTACATTCATGAAGCCATGACATGAACATAGTTTTCTGAACTTCAGATTTTATGTAACCTGTTCTTAGGGCAGTGCTGTGAATATATATTGGAACAAGCAAAATTGGTCAAGAACAGCAAAATATTATTAGAGTTTTTCATAGGGATGCCATAGGAGTATATACTTAGATTTTTGCCTTGGCTCCTGGCCTCAAGACAGACTCATGTCCAAGTGTGAATATGTGAAGCTAAACCTCCACAGTGGTCAAAGCGGTAGTTCTGGTAGATTTTACTACATGGGCAAGGCAGATTTTTACGTAACCCAAAAGATTTATTTGCTGTCAAAATTGATGATGCCTGATGTGGTGGCACAGACCTGTCATCCCAGAGGCTCAGGAGGCTGAGGGAGGAGCATTGCAAATTCAGAACCAGCCTCAGTAACTTACTGAGGCCCTAGATAACTTAGTGAGACCCTGTCTCAATATAAAAAATAAAACAGGCTGAGGATGGGACTCAGTGGTTAAGTACCCTTGGATTCAATCCTCAGTAGCCCCCACCACCAAATATTGAGATGTTTGTATTTGAAGTAAAGATTCCTGAAACACCTGTAAATAGTATTAAAGAGATTTCCTTACTAGATAATGTGTCCGTCTCCTGAAAGCATTATTTCTGACTCTTCCTTGAGTAGCTACCAGCCATGAAACTGTCAGTAAATAATCTAAGTTATAACTCAGTAGAGTATCTTGATGACGTTACTACAGTTGGCAGTTTTCATCAATACAACTCTAGACTGGCAGATGGGATCCTGTTGTGAACCCTAATATGATGTATTGTTTACTTAATTGATTCATTCATCAAATATTTATTTGGTGCTTTCCATCAGTATAATAACATACCTCAGATGATCACCTTATAAGGAGGAAAGATTAATTTTGGCTCACAGTTGTGGAGATTTTAGTCCATGGTTGGGTGGACCCATTGCTTTGGGTCTGTGGTGAGGCAGTATATCATGGGTGGGGAATATAAGTTGGAACAAGTTACTTGCCTCATGATGATGAGGAAACAGAAAGGGGGGGCAGTTAGGGGAGGAGCCAGGGTTCCAATATATCCTTCAAGGGCATGCCTCCAGTGACCTAACTTCCTTCTGCTAAATGTTCCTCCCCCTCCCAGTAGCACATGGGGTATTTGGAAGATATTTGAGCTCCAAACTATAATAGATGACCACCAGGCTAGGTATTGTGCTGGGTACTAGAAATGTCATTGTGAACAAGACTGATCACTGCTCTTTTGTCAGTTAAAGAAAACAGACATTTACAATATATAATTGCAATAGCAAATAAAGTAGGTAAATTTGAGGAATCAAAGTTGAGAGAGATGGGGAAAACTAGGAATAAAGGAATTTCCCACAGGAGAGGAGGTTTAAGCTCAGAGCCAAGAATACCAGATGAAAAAATAAGTCGACTCTTTCTTTCTTACTCTCTTTAAAAAAAAAAGAAAGAAAAGGAAAGAAGTGAGACTAGTACTGTCAGATGCTGCTGATCAGTCAAACAATAAAGAAATTGAGGCTTAAAAATGCATGGACGTTCTTTACCTGGAAACCATTGGTAACTTGGCAAGTGTGGTTCAGAGGGAGTCATAAGGTTTGGGTGTATTTGCAATGTGTTGAAAAATGTGCAGGAAGTGAGAATTTGGTGATGATGGATATAAACAACTAACTCAAAAAGTGAAGGGGAACACAATTGAAAAGTCAGTGATTAAAAAGGAATGTGTAGTAATTAAGGAGACTTCTTAAAAAAATTTCGAGATGGGGTATATTTGAATGTGTTCAACATGTGAATTGAAAGATTTTTTAAAATATGGAGCGTTAAGGGATAACTCGCAGATCAGAGAAGGCTGAGAGACAGCTTTCACCTTGATGTTGTAATGTATTGTCAGCTATTACCAGCCTTGTTTCTAAGAGAAGATGATAAGTCAGAAAATTTATGGTTGTTTGCCTAAATGGAAAGAAAGTGCTGTAAACTCATCCAGACTTTCTGATCATTCACCTTTCAGCCCCAACCTGCTATGAATATTCCCTGGGAAAGGAGATATAGGGAAATCATTGCTCCTTGGACTGCCTTTATCTATTTGGGGGGCATTTTTTGTTCCACTAGGTCATAGGCATGTCTTTATGGTACAGAACTTGGTATGGAAAGTAGTGATCTGGAACACCAGGTATCAAACGTAGGACTTTGTGTAGGTGTAAGGAGTAGGTAATACATTTTCCTGTCTATAAAGGGTTTTGAAAGGAGCACATATGAACTTTACAGAATTTTTGTTGCACATGTTGCACATGATTGTAATCTATCGTGTCACCCATTTAAACTATTTAAATGAATCCGAAAACCCCAGAACTGTCATGTAGAACAAATACTTTCAGTTTTATATAGGTTGTTTCCAAAAGTAGAAAATGTTTGTGTGTTCCCCAGCACATTTTATGAGTGTCTTGTTCATCTGTGTTGTTACAACAAAATAGTATAGATTGGATAATAAAGAATAGATATTTTGTCACAGTTTTGGAGACTGGCAAGTCTAAGATCAAGGTACTTGCATGTGGTATCTGGTAAGGGCTTTCTTGCCATGTCTTTATGTAGCAGAAGATGGAGGGGCAAAAAAGAGGCCAAAGCAGTGTAAAGCCTCTTTAATAAAGACCTTGATTTCATTCCTGAAGGAGGAGCCCTCATGACCTAATCACCTCCTAGAGACTTCTTCTTTTAATGTTGTTTTACATTGGAGTTTAAGTTCCAACGTGAATTTTGGAGGTCGTGCAAACATTCAAACTGTAGGAATGAGGATAGTTTAAATATGATGTCAAAACTGGAGAAGAAAAATTTGAGAAGAGAATGGTATAAGGCCTGTCTTATTAACAGACAAAAATCCTAAGTGAAAGCTTCCAATCCTTGATGATTTCATTAGTGAAAACTTAATATTTAAGAAAGAAATACATCTTACACAGATTCATTCAAAAATAGAGGAACATTTTCCAGTCAATTTTAAATGGCCAGCATAATTATGATATCAAAATATGACAAAAACATTATAATAGAAAAAAGACCATTATCCATTATGAAAATAAGTACAAAAATCATTTCTGAAATATTATCAAATAGAATCCAGCAGTGTACTTGATGAAATTGTGTTTAACTCAGAAATGCAAGATGAGTTTAATATTAGAAAATCAATCACTATAATTCTCCATATTAAAGGAAAAGAAAAACCACATGAGCATTTCATTAGATGCAGAGAAAGCATTTGACAAAATAGCTAGCTCAGTGGTAAAGTGCTTGCCTAGCATGTTTAAGGCCCTGGATTCCATTCCTTGTGTGGGGTGGGGGAGGGAAAAGACTCAAAGCAAATTGGGAGCAGAAAAGAACTTTATCAATAATCTGATAAAAGTTATTTATTGATAAGATACTCCTAAAATAGTATTTAATGGTATAATATTGAATGCTTTCCCCATAAGATTAGATGAGAAGCAAGGCAAGGATATCTACCACTTCCTTGCAGCATTTTACAGGCAGTACTAGAATGTAGAAAGAAATAGAACTCTTCACTATTAATATAAGATATGACTTTATATAGAAAAGTCCTGGGCTGGAGCGGTGGCTCAGCGGTTTCGGTGCTTGCTTGGCAAGCACGAGGACCCGGGTTCAACCCCCAGCACCACGTACACAACTAAGTGTTGGAGCAACTAAAGCCATGTGAAAAAC
Organism: Aplodontia rufa; assembly: GCA_004027875.1. NCBI lineage: Eukaryota > Metazoa > Chordata > Mammalia > Rodentia > Aplodontiidae > Aplodontia > Aplodontia rufa. Next base: position 76,968 of record PVKS010006702.1, read on the forward strand.
TAAATAAAGTTGTTTCTTTCTCTGTCTCTCTCACTGTCCCTCTCTCTTTATAAAAAAAAAAA